>VUQK01001056.1:67687-78857 GCA_015106715.1 Bujurquina vittata | reverse complement strand
TGGACCAGCTGCTCAAGTAAAAGTCTCTTCCTTTCATAGTAAATTTGTCATGGTTCAAGTAAAGCTGGTGGTTTGGGGGTCAGCCTCAATAATTATCAGTTTAAAAGAAAAAAAAAGACAAATGCACGATGAACGGCGTGTATTGGTTGAAGCTGCTGCTGTCTGGTGGCTCCTCATGCAGGAGTTTGCCTCTGGCGGTTGTTGACAATCAGCTCAATATAAATGAAAATCTCTTCCGGCTTGACTTGTCAAAATAAGATTAAAATTTTGCCTCAAGAACCTTTTCTGTGCTTTTGTTCTTGCTTTTTATTGATACGGCGTTGAATTTTCGTCTGTAACTGTATAAAATAAGACTACAATACAAGCTTTCCATTCTTTGCTTACTTTTTATTTTAGAAAAGCAATAATTTCTATTAGCTTGAAAATACATTTTGACAGTTAAATAGTTAAAATATTGAAAGTTAGAAACTGACCAATCAGACCAATGTCAGATGCATTTCTCCCTAAACTATAAAATAACGATAATGCTAAGTTTTAAATATTTAACTAATACACTTTAAATGCACACCTCAGTAGTATAACACATACCTCAGGAAAACAAAATCTATAGAGGGCTGCATGAGTTTGTCACAAAGAATAAATGGTTCATTATGCAATCAACAAAAGCTCTTTCACGGATTAACGCGTTTAGAGGGAATACAGGGAACTTGAGTTTGGTCTTATGGAGGGCATTGGCTTTTATTTTGAAAGACGGCCTGTTCTCCTCCGCCATCCTTGCGCACAGCAGGCGATTGATGCGGCTCCGCTGCGTGAAAGCCCAGCAGTCGCTTTGACGAGTCATCGCTGGAGAAGATCCCGGAGCAGACGGAGCCGCTGTCTGATGGCTTGAAAACGGGGGGGAATCACTGTGGACCGCAGCGGATTTATTTGCATTATACGAGTCCGGAGGAGCGAAACAGCGGCGGCACAAGCGGACTGGGTGTCGATACATCATCTTTGAGTGAGACTAGTATCGTTTTTGGAGCCGGACACAGACAACACGGAGGGAAAGTAGTACCACAGCCGCCGCGACACCAGCGGGCGAACTTGTCATCTCTGTCCGGTGGGAGGTGTCTGTCTGTCGGCTCGAGTCTCGCCGCACGCACCGCTCGCCGCGTCACCGATCGGACCTTTAATTTAGGGGGATACAGTTGAAGCGCAAGTTGCGTTTTGCGCAAATTGCTGTTGTTTTGTGCTTTCGGCAACCAACTGTGGCTTTATTGTGACGCACCATACTGACACTTGTGCTGTGTGTCTGAGCGGACCCCCTCTGCAGAGGAGTCAAGGGCTTCTTCATCAAGTTTTCCCCTTCGTATTTCCACAGACCACACCGATGTCATAGGTAATGCTTCGCCATGTGCTTATTGCAATGCTTTATACAAAAATCGTACCCGATCGTTGCTCGTGTCTTTGTTTTTGCCTGCAGGCAAACTTAGCGACACAACCTCGTTTCCTCGAGTTCCTCAACAGGCAGCAGTGACCCCCTCACTGCTCGGGCTGCTCTGCAGCTGTGGCTTTAAGCTCATTGCATTTCCAGGCTGCTCAGTAGCATGATTTACAGCACAGCAGCTCTTACGAGTGCAGCATTGTTATTGTCATACATCATACCACAATAGACATCATAAAGACCCTTGAGCTAAAATCAGCGACTCTTGCATCATTTACCCTCAAGTTTTGTTTGCTCCTGTGGCTGTGCACACCTTTTCTTCATTAGGCTTTAATGATCCAGTCGTAACCAATGGAGTTCATTTACTGATGATGTGCTGATATTACTGATAACAAATTATTTATTATCTTTTATCGTATTTTAATGGTACCCACATATTCCTACTTGACAAGTAGGTTTAGATCATAGAAATATGCTTAGGCTAAGGGTAATAAATATATGGCCCGTGGACCAGTATTGAGCCGTTCTAGGGGTCCACTTTGGCCGACTGGATAAGCAACTAATTTGTTTATACTGTGCTTAACCTAATATTGTGTAACTGCTTCACACAGATATTTCTTTTGCACTGGTGCACATTTAAGTAATGAAATCTGTTCTAGCATCAGATTTATTGCAATTTAAACATCTGACCGTAACAATCTTTTTCTCAATAGTTGATAAATTTATGCCTTACAGCTCCCCCTCAGCTGTTGTGAAATCACACACACACACACACACCTGCAGTGGTTCTATAGCATAGTGGTTTACACATTCACCTAACAAGTAAAAGAGCCCCAATTCTGCCCTCGGGAGGAGGCACACATCCCTTTGGGGTTGCATTAGGATGGACATCTGACACAAAAAATGTTTTGAGTTTTTTTCCCCCTGCAATCAGTAATGAATGTTTAAAGTTTAATGCTAATCAGGTATCAGTGCATCCATCGTTTTGGCCAGATGTGTCAGGCACAGGAGTACAACTTTCAAAGATTGTTCCATAAGATGAGCTGTCACATACAAAACTCAACCTTCTGAGTCTCTTTAGTTGCTGTCACTTTTATTGCCTTCACTGATTGCTGCATAACCATTCAAGCAGTCACATTTGCAGCAGCTTGTAGCTTTCACATACATCCCCACTGTGACCTTCTCAGTGGTTTTCTTTAACCATTTCCCTGAATTGAGATAATAATAATCATAATAATAATAATAATAATGCTTCTGGGGCTAAATGAAACACAAATGTAATTTAAAAATATACTTCTGAACAATAGCACATATGTGCATTTAAATGGTAAAGGTTGGCCACAGTTGCCTGTGTGACAATTGCTCAGTTTTTATTTTTTTTTTGTGCATCAGTGTCGCACCTGTAAAAACTTGCTATGAGTTGTCTTCAAGCTTGAATAAGTTTACTGTGAATTGTTTCTGACGTCACACACAAAAGCAGCTGCTCTTTCTCTGTGCCAGTGCCACCATGATAACCGGGTAGAAGGTGTCTGTAGGACATTATGTAAGCCAGCTTTCAAATTCCAAACATAAAGCTCAGTTGTTACATGTTCTGTAATGCAACATGTAATACATTCTCAGATATGTATTTGTGTGAAGTAGTTCTGTCTGTGTCACTCTGAGTGCCCCCTCGTCTCTCATGTTAATCTGCTGAATTGCTACCGAGCAGCCTAACCTCGGGGTCAATCAGGCTGTGCTGACTTGGGCTAAATTTGGAACATGGAGCAATTAGGCACATTCTCTGCTACATCTCTTCACAGCTTTAACTACGGAGGGGCAGCTGGGAGGGAAAGACTGGTGTGGGATGCAGATCTCCATCTGGTTAACAAGCTTGAGTTGGAGATATAAAAAAAAAAAATTGTGCTGAGCACGACTGGCGGCAAAAAGATGAGCTGTGCTGGCTCGTGTCAGACAGGATGAACCGAGGGGGTTTGCCTAGGTCCACTATAAGTTAAATAATGATTATTTTAAACAGTCATGCAAAGTTGCTACACTGATGATGATTTTTGAAGTCCTGTGTGAGTCCGAGAATAAAAACATATCCAGATAGAAATCAGCCGAACAGGCTGGAAAAAGTCAGGGTTTCGAAATTGCTTTCAAATTCCTGCAATAAAAGTTTCGATTATCTGACAGCTTGTTCGTTCTTATCAGCCACTTTGGCGGGGAGCCAGGTACCTTGATTCCTGTTGTGTATAATCATATCTATAAATAAAACAGTTTTACTTAACAGTTTTCTATCTCTTTTTATTTCCAGGGACAAGGACCAAAGCAGATCAAGCTGGACCAGGCTGGGCCAGGCTAGGCCTACCTAGCCATCAATCTGGCCTTCCAGTATAGGCCAGCAACCTCTTGTGGAAATCCCTTGTTCAGTCAGCTGAGGAGGCGTCAGCCTGGCCTTACAGAAACATCACCAGACCAAGCTTTGGGGCCCAGGCACATTTTTTTTTGGAGACCATATTGGTCTGACAGATCTCCAGTCATTCCATGTTTTGGTCATTCCTGTCTGGATGTTGGCAGCAGGATGGATCTCCGTGTTGATTTGACGGTTATCACCTCATTGCAGTGCTTGCACCCCTCCTCTGTTGACTGCATTTCATCCCTTCCCTCCCCAGTTTTTAAGAGAAAGCCCCTTCCTCTCACCTGGGGCTTGCCTGAGCCCTCTACAAAAGGGCCTTGTAGGAACTGTTGGTTGTCTTTTTAAAACATTTTGATTTGCAGAGAGGAAAAAAAAGACATCTAGAATTGCTGCATTTAGTTGATTTTTTTTGTTCTGTTGCACATTACCTTTGCTTTTCTAGCAGTTTGATCAAAGGTTAGCGAACTTTGAGGTTGAGATCTGTGTCCAGAGTTTACACAAATAGGTCACAACCCCCCCACTGCATCTAGAATTGCTCTTTTGTAGTTTGAGCTCTTTTATTTTGAAAGAATGTCTGAAAAAAATAGCAGCAGCAAAGCAGTGAAATTCATTGCCCCTCTGTCCCCTGTTTCTTCCTCCCCCTGTCCATCACCCCAGACCCCCCACAAGAATGTGAACGGCTCTGCCAGTTCAGACACACATGTCGTGGAAAAACTTGGTGGCGAGCCCGAGGTCCAACGTCGGCGCCACACGATGGATAGAGACTCTAAAACTGCCGAGCACAGGTTCTTCCGCCGGAGTGTCATTTGCGACTCGAATGCCACAGCCTTGGACCTGCCCAGCAAAGCAGCCGTGATACTCATGTCACCCCCAGACTGTGAAGGGGCTTCCATCATCTTCTCTCAACAGCTTTTAAAGCCTGGACCTGGTGGGCAGGATTATGAAGATGAGGAGTCCCAAAGAGGTTCCTATCTGCAAAGCAGCACCCTGCAGCCTTCATTTGGGCATGGGGGGGCAGTTGCAGAGGGGCACGTACAAAATACTGAGGGAGGTTTGGATGTGTGCACGATTGCTGTTCCTACCTTTAGTAGTGTTGAACATAGTACAGATGGGGCAGCAACAGAGCCCAGCCCGACAGTATTGGATGTTACCAACAAAGCAGTAGCCAAACAGCCTGGCATGGTATTGCGTCCCAGAGGGCTTCAGGAACAGGTGGCCAAAGATGGAAAAGCAGTAGAAAATGTGTGTGAGGGAAGCAGCAGTCCAATCGAGGAGAAAGACAGGGAGACAGAAGAGGAGAAGGAGCTTGCGAAGGCACGAGCAGAGCAGAGGGAAGCCGAGAAACGGGTGCAAGAGGAGACTGAGGAGGCTGAAATCAAAGCTGTAGGGACTTCACCAGACGGACGCTTCTTAAAGTTTGACATTGAGATTGGAAGAGGGTCTTTTAAGACTGTATACAAGGGACTGGATACAGAGACAACAGTGGAAGTGGCATGGTGTGAGCTACAGGTAAGACCACCTTCAAGAAAGTGACCTCTTCAGTGTGTGTGCTCTGTCTTTTCCTGTTTATCTACCTAAGTCTGTAAAAGGTCATGCTAAATTTTACACTTTCTATCTTGGGTGTTCTGCTTTTTACCTTGAGCTCTTCAGGTTACTGGTATATTGATATGGTTTGTTAGTAAACTTCCTGTTTACCCAGAGGCTTTCTGTGTAATTATTCATGATTGCCACTGATGCACTGCTGCAGATTTGTTATTTAAAGGCAGCCACTTTAAACTTTGGTAACTTTTGATTTGCGGTGAGTTTAGGTTTGCGTTTTCTCTCTGCTTGTGTGTCTTTAGTTAAGGTTAAGTTTCACTGCGTGTAAATGTGGGTGTTGTTATAGTGGTATCACAATGATCATAGTATCTGTAGCCCAAGCAGGAAAGCATGTAATGAAGATGCTCCAGTAATTGTCTTCATGAATAATGGATTCCATCTGTAGGTTAGTCATTAAAAATACACTGCTTCTTGCACTGATTTTAATGCAGCAAGCGCTGTCACTCAGGGGACTGCACTGCTTGAAATAATTTCTGTCTGGTTATAAAAATGTTTTTATGGTATTGGGCTGCACATTTAGTGCCTCCTTGGGCCAAAGTTGTATTTTTAAAGCTATTGTCGCTCATCAGCTGCAGCCCTAACTTCTACCTAGTACAAAGTATTTCCTGCTCCCTCTATTTAAGCAGCTCCCTTGCCAAAACCAACCAGAATATTTCCAGTAGTGTAGACCACAGCAATGCTCTGTATGGCCTATGAATGAACAGCAAACGTGGGGGGCTGACTGTGGCTCAGGAGGTAGAGCTGGCTCTTCCAAGCTGCATGTTGAAGTATCCTTGGGCATCCAGAGTTGCTCCCGATGCATTCATCAGAGTGTGAGCGTATGAATGTTAGGTTAAAGAAAGGGCTTAGCCATATGAGGCTTGTATTAAGAAAGTGCTTTGAGTGTTCAAATTAAGTAGAAATGTGCTATATTAGTACCATTTCCCATTTCAATCATAGTAAAAAACATATTAATAAACTACATATACTATATCTGGCTAGTGTGAAGAAATGTAACATTAAGGGTTAAAAAAAAAAGTCCAGATGGTTGATCCAGGGATCTTCTTGCTGTGAGGCAGCAGTGTTAACCACCAAGCCAGATTGTATGATTTATTCACCAAGTGTCTGAGTCCAGCAACATTAAACCCAATTAAAAGAAAGTTTCAGTAATTCTGGCTAATAGCGGCTAACAGCAGCAAAAACATCAGTATTATGGGCAGAAAAGTTCACAATCGCCTCAACAACCTCATCACTGAGGTGAGTTGTTGACGTAGCTGGGATTATCCACTTGAATTGGGAGGGATAAGAGTAAATAATTCGGTTAACTGCAATCGGCTGACATGTGGCAGTGAGACTTTCCACTCTGCTTTCTAGCTATCGCTCACTCACTCACAGTCCAACGGGGATACTTCTTCAGTATCTTGCCCGAGGGTGCTTCAACTGGAGAGTGGAGGAGCTGAGGCTCGAGCCACCAACCTTCCGATTGGTAGACAGCTTGCTCTGCCCCACTGTCCAAAGTTCAAGTGTGACAATGGCTTAAAAGGCTATTTAAAGTTTTAACAAAATTCTTTCTGAATATTAGAGTACTGCATCACAGACAGTGACTGTGACAAACGGGGGCTCAGACTTTTCTTTTTCTCTTACTCATGCTTGTGTATTTTTATTGCGGATGTGCCGTGAGTCTCTGGTATTGACGGTTGACTTTCAGATGTGTGTGAACGGATGCTGTGGTGCGTCACATTACCACCACCACACGTTGTATAAAATGAAAGCGGAAGAGGATGCTAAACAGTCTAGGCCTAAATGCAAGTGTGGTTAACTTCCTGGTAACTGTGACAAATTTAATAAAGACTCCTGCCTAATATCTGCATACATATATGCAGTATCCCATCTTAACATTTGAGAAAAGTGTTGAAACTCGCATCTTTCTTACAGTCGGGCATTGCTGGGCAACTTTTATTCCATAGAGTCATAAAATGAGACTGGATGGGTTGCAGTACACCGCAGGATGCCGTTGCTTCATTGTGGTGCACTTATGCAACTTCATCACTGAGTATTTGTATGTCATGGGGGAGCGAGACATAAGGCGTGAAGAAGACACCTGTAGATAGAGTGTGTCAGTTGGTGACGGAGGATAGGCAGACAGAAACTGAAGGAAATGGAGAAAGTCTTTCAGCTTTCGCCTCTTGTTGATGAGCAGGCAGAGAGACAGAGGTGCGGTGAGCAGTTGGAGATGTAGAATAACAGTTTCGGCCGGTCATATGACGTTCAGGGCACTGACTGAGCTGAGCTTTTACTGAGGAAGAAAACATGGACTCATGTGGAACTGCTTGCCCTGATGAAACACTTTTTACTGTACCAGAAAAGCAACTTTTCAGACTTATTTAGACATATTAGAGACATATTTTTCTTGTAATCTGTTCTTCTTCATTCATCGTTTTAAAATTTTATATTCCTCTATGTTCAGACTAATTGTTAAATTGATTAGAACCTGAAAAAGAGGTCAGACTGTGTTTTCTCTGCTAATCCTCCGGTGTTTATATTTGTCAGTGTGTGCTTATTTCCCTGTGAGAGCATGTGCTTGTTTTTCTGTCATCTCCATCACAAGATGCTCCTCGAGTCTTCCTGAATCCCAGGAGCTAAAATCAGCTGTGCCTGATGCCCCGCATCTAGGAAACGGCAGTGTGTTTATTGGAAAACAAACATCTAGCCTGTGTTGAGCTTTGTCTGTCACACATGCATCTCTTTGCCCTGCCTCTACTACTTGTCAAAAAGGAGAAACTTGGGGCTTCGTGACGGTGTTGTGTGTCATGAAGGTTATATATTTACAGGAATTAAAATTTCCCTCACATTATATACTGTACATGTCTTATATAAAAGTATTGAAGGCCTGTGATGATTGAGCTCTATGCATGCAATGGCAAGTACTCCTCTAGAGATCCTGGCTGTAATCCAGTGTGTGTGTGTGTGTGCGTGTGTGTGTGTGTGCGTGTGTGTGTGTCAAAGATGACTGAGCAACTGCTGACATGTGGCAGAATGTTGGGAGTAAAGTTACACACACCCATGCAGACACACACACTGCAACCAATCACATTCACTCACTGGGTGGGCATGGCAACTGGAGATCTGTGAGAGTTCGGATCATCTCAAACTTGTCGGTTTTCAGCTTGCAAATATGTCAATGGGATGTGAGTACGTTCCCCTCCCACCAGCACATCCCTCGTTACTGCAGTTTGCATATGTGAGTGTGATTCGCTGGTTTAATTTTGCGTACCCATTTGTGTTTATGGCTTTTGGAGGTAAATTTTGAGTTTTTTTTAAGGTCTGTGTCATTGTATCCGAAAATAGATTCATGCCTCTTTCCAATGAAATTCATAGTTAGATGGAAACACAGCAGGAGATGGGAAGGGAGATGGAGCAGGTAGTTTACTTAAGCGCTTGATGAATAGATAGAGGAAGTGGAAAGCAAGAGGAAGAAGGTCATCCAGTAGCTAAGGTGCCTTATCAGAGTGTCTGGCAGAAGATGGATGGGAAAGAAGAGGCTCTTGTAGGTGCCCTGGAATGAAAGGAATGGCTGTGATCAGTCTGAACATGAGTTACTTAAAAAAAAAAAAGCAACCGTGTGATACCGTTAGACCATGATGAGTTCACATGGCAGACACCCAATTGTGAGTTTTGGACTGTGTTTGTAGCTCTGTGACTCATGAATTAGACCCGGCAGCTATGATCTGGGGGGGGATTTGTTACAATTTGATGATACACTTAATTTATGTACCCACCCGCTATAAAGTTCATTGTGTGGAGGCACAGACAGAACAAAGCGGCTGTGCATGTGCAGATGTGCACACAGGAGGGAAGAAGAGATATTACTGAGCTTATTTTCCTCGTACAGCATGAAGAGAAAGTATCATAAAAATACACACCGGCCAGAGAGTCGACCTTGTTCACTTGAACGCCGGCCTTTATTAGTTCATATAAGTGATGGATATCAGCTGGTTTTCAGTTGGCTGGCGACCTGTTCAGGGTGTACCCTGCCTCTCGCCCTATGACAGCTGGGATAATTTCCAGCCCCCCGCCCGTGACCCTGGATTGGGTAAGAGGAAGAGAGAAGTAGGTTGTATGAAAGGGCAGAGATTGAGGGTGGGAGGAGGGGTAAGAGTCAAAGTTCAGCCTGGTCTTTCAGAAGGGATCTTTAGGAGCCGGTCCAGCGTTCGACCACCAGTGCTGTCTACTCTACTAAACTGATAGACGGGGTTGACTGCGCAGGCGGTTTAAATTGATTAAAATAAAACAGAAAAATTGATACGGGGAGTTGGGGAACTTTGGGATGGGGGAAGGGATGTTAGGCGAAGGGGAGTTTGAGTAAGTCGAAGGTGAATGTGGAGGGAGTCCTGTGAGAAGCCAAAGAAAATGAAAACATGGGGGGGGGGTAGGAGGAGAGAAAAGACAAAGGAAATGAAAAGAGAGGATGATCAAGAAGGGGGAGAGGAACTTAGAAAGAGAGGATGAAAAGAGGGTGTGTGACCTCAGGCTCAGGCTCTATAGGCTCTCAAAGACCTTCAGATTTGTCCCCCAACAGCACCACAAGGCGGATTAGCCCCCTCCTCACACACACAGGCATGTGTGCACACACACACATGCACGCTTTTGGGGCTTTGTGACTGCCCTTTAATAATGGTTATTCAATCAATGCCTTAAGAGGGAGACTAGTTGCTGAGGCCAGACAGCTTTCTTTTAGCATGTTCAAGTATGGCAGACTATTTAATAGTTTGTCAATATTTCTTTATATCATCCTTGTACAATTATATTAGCACTAATATCATGACATTGACAAAATGAGGCTAACAAAGTGTGGCCAATTTTAGCGTGGCAGAGCACTGTTGTTGTTGATGACCCATTTTAACCTGGTGTTGGCCTGAAATATCTCCATGTGCAGGAAAAAGGTCATAATGAGGAAGAAAAGCTCATTCTGGAGGCCGAGGCACAAAGTAAGGGAGAACAGGAGGGAGGGAGAGGATAGCGAAGATTATTTATGAAGCATTTTAAAAGTATTGCGTCTTTGAGACAGTTTCACTCAACAGTGGATCCTCTCTGTCTTTGTGAACATTTGCAAGGATTCACAGACGCAAGCAACTGTCAGGATGTGTTTTTATTAAATATAAAAGGCTTGTCCAACAACAACTTTGATACATTTCAGACTTGAACCAACAACCCCGGCTGCTCAGAATTTTACCGACTGATAAAATATCCCCGGATAACTGCAGGGCAGCAGTGCAGAGGTGTAACGGTGAGATTTTCCAGAGGTTCATATTTCTCTGACAAAACAGCAAACTGCAGCAGTGTCAAGGCCTTCAGCAGAGGCTGCTTCTCCGTGCTGACTGATTCTGGAGTTACTGTAGTAGTCAGCAGTGCAGAGACCCACATCGTGACGGAATAGAAACTGTGTTTTCGCTTCAAATGTGTTCCTCTAAATGTTTTAAATGCCAGCTACAAATAATTTACGCAGTTCCCTTTCCTTATTAGCCATGAAGATAATGCTTATGTGCGCGTGAAGTTTGGTCTGTGCTCTATGTGAGTTCACGTGCGCATGCAGTGGGGCTGTAACGATGTGAGCTCATACTGCAGCAAGCTTCTGGGGATTGTTAACTTATTCATTTGGCTGGGCTTCGTTGCAGACAAGCTCAGCTGTTTAATTATGGAAACTTTCTGGATATTTCCTGATGTTTTTTTTTTTTTTTTTGTGATAGACAGATGCGTCAAAGTTATTTATA
>VUQK01001056.1:45984-59592 GCA_015106715.1 Bujurquina vittata | reverse complement strand
ACACTCATTTTCTAAAAAACACTCACGCCCGATATATCACACAGAAAACACACACACACACACACACACACACACACACACACACACACACACACACACACACACACACACACAACCTCAGACTCTGTGGTCAGTGAGGCAGGAAGTTCTCCCCACCAGATTAGGAGTCAATCCCTCATAAACCACACTTGCATGATGTAATCACCACAGAGCGAGATCACATGGATGGTATGCGATGCTCGGTGTCATTTAAATTGAATGGGAAAGCCCCCTTGGTCCCTTTAATCCCGTGATCGGGTGCAAAGATGAACAGCTGCATGATTTACAGCCATCAACTCCCTCTGACCATTCCGTCTGCGGTGCTGGAGAACAGTAGTTTGCCAAAAAGTATTGTTTTTTTTATACTCTTTAAACCCTGCATGCCGTGAAAACCACAAACCTTTTTGTTGTTGTTGTTGTTTATGTGCTCGTCTATATCCTATACCACAGTTTTTTTTTTCAGTTAGAAGGCTCACCATAGCTGTGGTCAGTCAGGGTTGAAGTCACCAAATTCATGAAGCGTTTGTCTGATTTAGCTGAGAGCAGATTTTATGGGGTTTTCATGAGGTTTTGCCTCATGCTCTTATCCCAGATTCAACAGGTCCAGTGTTGGCTCGAGCAGACTGCCCTTTTTATATTGTTTCCTATGTGACAATACCAAAGACAATACCAAAACAATAGTTTTATGGTATCAGACCCATTTGGCTGCTGTGGTGTAACGGTATATTGGTGCATGCTGGCTCACTGTCAATAATGGAGTGCATTGTTAATATTACTGGTAACATCTGAGTTTTTAGTACAATGAGTCAAAATGTCCGAAGTGAAAAAGCCCGTCGCCCGTTCTGTTTTCCAACAGGGACTGATTAGTAACACGTGTGCAGGACCACTTAATATAGAAGCATAACTCTTAGGGGCTTCCTTCATTGTATCTACACCACCACAAGATAAAGACAGGCTTTTCTGGTTCGTGTGTAGAAACACGCACACGAGCGCGGACAAGTTATTAAAAAGCGGGGTTAACAGAGAGGTCAGGTCTGCATGTTTATGGTTGTCCTTCCTTTGTATTCATTAATGTGTTTGGGTTGTGTTGCGTTGTCTGTTCATTGTGTTAAGGGTGATAAACGGCTCATCTCTGTCACTCTGACACTGACCCAGGTTCAGTTACGCTGCAAAGAGGGAGACACTGAAAAGCAAGAGGAACACGAAATGAAGAACTGGAGAAAATCCTAAAAATGGGGAATGAAAGACATAAAAAGAGAGTGGGATGCTTTTGACTGATGTGCATGCGTTTGATTGTGGCTTTTTTTAAAAAATAGGGTTGCAGCTACTTGAATGCTTTCTATTCTGCGGTCATCTAAAAGCCTCTGTCTATTCTTACTGCATCAATATTTAATTTAAAATACCTCTTCCTCATCACTACAATGCATATTCATGCCTGTTTGCAGCTAAAGGTGTTATATTTTTAACTCATTAAATGTCTTCATTTTTTTCTAATTAAAAAAAAAAAGCAGTGTGACAAATATATACACTAAAAGGAATATTGGGCTGGAAATACAGCAAAAGCTCAGTAAACACAGTACACAGAGAAGCAGACTTTAAAATAGCCTGGACAGATAGCTCACAAGTATACATAAGAAAGGGCTGAAGACAAGAGGCAAGGGCAGAAACAGAGCTGGACAGTAATGGCGGAATGAGAGCGAGATATTTGCACAGATAAATGGAGACAGACAGACAGGGAGATAAATAGTGAGATGCAGACAAAGTCACAGAGAGATGAGGCAGCTAGAGACGGAGCAAGAGAGGGTGAGACGGACAGGGTGAGTGAGAGTAAGATGGAAAGTTAATGGGCAGCTTTAGGAGGTAATGGACTGTAGATCCCCTGTGGTCTGACGGCAGTCCCATTCAAACTGTGTACTTTAGGCATTGTCTGCTCCACTGTATATTCAATTTCCAGATGCTCCTTTGTCCAGGGGCTTTTTTTTTTTTTTTTGCATAAGAGCACAGAGCAGCTCTCACCATCATCAAATGCAGCGCTGCAGTTTAGTTTCAACTCGGAGGAATTATTTGAAGACAGGTTGAATTTTTGTTTATTTATTTTTGGTTAAATTCACTGGTTTACTTCTGGGAATTGAGGCACAAGTGGACATTTTGAGAAACGGATTACTTTTGAGAGTGCACCAGTATATCTGCTAATATTGACCCTGGTGAGTCAAATATTGGCAAATAAGATGGTCATTATTAATTTCAGTGGCTGATATTTATCTGTTTGGTCACACCGGTGAAATATTTTTTTTTTAAATAGCTCGGTGGAAGGCTGAAAAGGCTAAAACAGGTCACGTGTCTTTGTTTCCATGGGAAACATGGATAACGACTAAATAAACAAACAAAAAAATATTGGCTTAACTGTTTTAAACACTGGTATCCACCCAGAATTTCGCAATCCTGCATTCTTATATTACTGTACTGCAAACATCCATCCTGCATTTCATATTGATAATACCTCTGTGAGCTTCTGTGTGTGTGTGTGTGTGTGTGTGTGTGTGTGTGTTTGAAGTGTGGGTGGTCATGCATTTATGCATGCAAAGCCATGTGGCTTTATTTGCAGAAGAACAGGTTAGGGTGTTTATGTATCTTCAAATGCTGCCATAATAGCAGTTCAAGTGGGAGCATCACAGGTCTTTGCTGTTGGATGCTTTCTCCATGTGACAGAGCAAACCAGGTGATAAAGAGATGCATGCGCTGGTGCATAAAAGACAAAAAAAAAAACATGTTGCATTCTTAAGTTGCAGGTGGCACTGAAACCACACCAGTCTACAACACATCCGCACTCTGTGGTTACTGCTTGTACGCATAAACGCTTTGCACAGTTCTATGTCTATGTGTTAGAAAACATAATTCAGATATTGTGGTCAGCCACCAGCCGCCTGCCGTTTGTGCGCATTCACCTCTGTAGTGACCCATCAAACTTGCCACTTGCCGGAATTACCTGTGTTAAATTTCACCTGACAGTGAAGTGATTCCTGAAACAATGTTGGAAAAAAAAAAAGAGGGCACTCTTGGCCATATTTGTAATTGCTGATTTTTTTTTTTTGTTATTAATTTTAAATTTCCAGCTGATTTGCTGCTTCAGATTATCACTAAACCCATACAGCAGCATAAAGAGACCATTTTGCCATTTCATTTCACCACTCGATTAAACTCGATGTGCGATTAAACTTGCAACAGAGAGCTTTGTTTTTGGGGCGAGCTGAGAAGTATCTTCCAGCACATTTTCGGGGGGATTTAACAGTAAAACTCTTTAGAAAGCTTCCCTTTTTTGTTGAAACAGCAAATCTGCTCTGGCTGCAGTGGTAGGGAATGTCCTTAATTAGCCCAAACATTAACTCTGTGTCAGCTCGCTAGCTTAAAGTGAGCAAAAAAAAAAGAAAGAAGGGAAAAAAAAGGGAGGGAGGGGGTTTAGATCAGAAAGAAGGAAGAGAGAGAGAGCGAGAGAGAGAGAGGAACAAGGAAGTACACAGTACTTCTGATGCTATCTGGATTAAAGCGTACACCTTACACCTGTGTCACATCACTCACCGGTTTTATCTTTACTGTGCCAGAAATGTACCTGTGAGGGTTTATTTAAATGTTGAGCAACACTCGTATATAAGCCAGTTTGTCAGCGAGTGGGAACGAGCACGTAACGGGTAATCATGCCAAGGCAAACAGTATTGGAGTGTATTCTGTTGTGACCCACTCTGTCTCAACATGTCTGGTTTACTACGTTTCCCGGGTATTCCAGGATGTAAACGTTTCTGCTGTTATTTCCATCTCTTGTTTTAGAACATATTTATGTCCCCTTTCCCTATTATCTCCTTGCTTTTATGTTTAATCTAAGCTACTGAGTGACTTTAGTGTCACTTAGGAAGTTCTGCATGGTAATTTTTTAGCAAATTTAAAAATCTCCTAATTCAACAAAAATTTTTTAGAGAAATAATCTGCAGATTAATTTCTCTAAAATTAACTCTTAAAATGAGGTAATAAAAACTAAAGAATGAGGGTGCAATAGAGGGAATGCATCATTGTGACATGTAAAAGACAATTGTTCATGACATCATGTGAATGTTTCATTAATCACGCAGGTTTAATCTTGACAAAGCTCCTGTCTTCTATGTTTGCTCTTTCTCACAGACTCACATCTGAGTCAGGTACATACACCTGTCTGAGGGGTGGGGGTGGTGGGGGATTACGTATAGCTCTTAAAAACAACAGATGTTTTGCGCCATACTTCTACTTCCATTGCTGCATTTGTACTTTTCCTCTCTTGAACCTTTGACTTGCCATTCCATCCATCCCGCAGATGACCACATTTTGACCCTGGTATTTTCTCAGTCTGGTGCACAATCATTCGTCCTTCTCTCCATTCTTCCTGCCCAGCTCTTCTCTCTCTGTCTGCCTTTAACCGATTTCTCTCTCGCTCCACACCTCTGTCTTTCTCTCCTGCATTGCAACTGCTCGCTGCTCTCCTTTTATGTCTCTTTTTCCCCCCTCGATCGCTCCCTCCTCCTCCAGCTGTCGACCCTCAGTGTTATGCTGTTGTCTTTGAACTTGTCTTCCTCGTTGCTATCATTCTGCTATCTCTCTCCCCCTCTCCCTCTCTCTTTCTCACTGTCTCTCCGCCTATAAATAGCAGTCTCGTGGGCTGGAGGTGTTAGCAGCAGCAGCAGCAACAGCAGCACATGATTCATATTTTCAGCTCTGCTTTTTTTTTTTATTTACCTTCACCAGTGTCCTCGCTAGACTTCTCACTAGCTCTTTCTCCTTTTTCCCCACTTCTCTTCGTTTCTGTACACATGAAGGCATCTGGATCATGTTCAGATTGCTTTCACCCTGGTAAACTCTGAGTGTGTGTGTGTGTATGAGTGCTTTTCCGTGAATAGAGGCCTTGAACAATCATGCCCTCCATTCATCAGCCAGTCTCCCCTTTAAACTCTGGTGTGACCTCCAACTGCTTAGTGCTCAACGTTGGAAGTAGCTGGTTGTGTAGGGAAGCTAGATTTATGAATGTTTAGAATGAGCAAGCAAGTCAGATTTTAAGGATGGAGTGAGACATCTGAGGAAAGTTTCTCTCCCACCTTCCAAAGAAAGCAAACACAGATATATAGCAGAACAGTGGGTCACTCAAACCCAGTTCCTTAGAGGATCTCTGCTGCAGAGTTGCGGTCAGGTCCATACCAGCTGATGCAACAGGAAAGTAAACAAAGGCACAGTATTGCAAATGTCTTGAGACACCCTTCATTTCTTTATATTTTGCTTCTTTTTTTATGTATCCTTGAGCACTAGTTAACCAGGCTTTTTGAAGGTGTTTCAAAAGATTTTTGGGACATTGGCCACTTTTTCACAGATTTTTCAGTCCAGTACTTGTACCTGACCATTTTCAGTTTTCATTTTGAGCAAACTGGACAATTGGAGGACAAAAGAAGTGTCAGGTGGAAAAACTGTCTGCAACAGATGAACAGTATATGAAAGTCATGCCCTTAAAAATAGGGAATAAACCCAGCAAAGACCTGACACAGGACCTGAGAGGTACATCTGGCCTTTCAGTTGATCCATCTTCACTGAACACTCAACAGAAATGCTCTCAGTGGAAGGGTGGCTGTCAAGAAGTCATTCTTAAGGAAGAGAAACAGGGAGAAAAGGCTGAGGAATGCCAAATGACACAAGAACTGGACTGAAAATCAGTGGCACCAGGTCTGATGGAGTGATGAATCCAAATTTTAAGGCAGCCAGCATCCAAAGAAGAGCTTTGAATGTCCTTCAGGAAGCCTGGAGAACTATTCCTGAAGACAACTTAAAGAAACTAGAAGATTCTTTGCCTTATAAGCTGAATTTCCATGTATTTTTGCAGATATTTCAGTAAATTGCTGTATCTGTCCAATATGTCTAAGAAACCTACATCTGTTGAGCTCTTTACTCTGTGATCATAGTACATCAGAGAAAGTCAGTTGACACATGGGAAAAGATGCAATTTTAAAATATTAAAAATAGATTATTGTTGCATTTGGATTAACAGTCTGAGGAATTGCATATGAACACAGAGAGGATGAGCCACGTTAATACCGTTAGATTGACTGAACATTCAGCCGCTCTGTTCGTAAGAGCAGCAGTGTTTTTAAAAGCAGCCTTTTAGATATGTAAACTAAAGAGCATCTCTGGTACTCGGCTGTGATAGAAGACTCTTGTGCTTCCATTTTTGGTCATTTTGGGCCACAACCAACAATTATCAATCAATCAATACAGCTTTTATGCCACTGGTTTAAATGCTTTGAGGCTTTGATTTAATAATTTATAAATAGCAGTGGGAAAGTCCTGTTACAGTCAATTAAACATTTATGTAACTGCAGTTCATACATTGCACTGCACTTAACTGATTGTTATACAGTAGTTTATACCAGCTGATTCCCTCAGCCTGACTTTTTTTTCCAGATATAAGCAAATGCAGCTTTCAAGCTTACTTAAAAAACCTTCAACCAAACATTTGCTGCGCATACATTTGCGTAAATACAGCCATGCTGTTAAATTCAAGTACAAACAGAGAGCACAATAAGTCACATTCATGTAGCCATAAAAATAAGCATTCACACACATGCACCTACTCAAGGAGAGAGATTGAGGGTCCCATTGAGCAGAGAGGCCCGAGGTCAGGTTTTAGGGTCAGCCTTTGGGTCACTTGAGGGGGTCTGTGGGGGGAGACGCTCCGAGTGATGATGGACTGGTAGAGGCGGAAGACAAACACAGAGGAAAACTCGCGGCGCAAGAATCATATTTGATGATGGGCCGCATGCCAATCCCTCATCGATTATCTTTAACGCCATCTGACCCCGCGGCGATGAGGCAAGCGGTTTGGTTTTGAGTGACAGATGACTCACTTTTTTTTTTGTGCTCACTAATCCATCCTGGTCTTTATCCCTATTGTTAATTCCCCATTCTTTGCACATTCTGTTAAAACTGTTTGCTTTTCCTGCTTCTGCTTTATCATCTGCCTTTTTATTTATTTATTTTATTAACATCGTCTCTTGCTCCAGGGAGATTATGCACTTGGCACACACACAAAATAAACCGACCCTGTTGAGATCACCGCCAGTGACACCCGTGGGGTAGACGCCTTCTGTATGATTGATACTGAATAAATAAATGGCACTCAATGAGCTCTACTTCAGACATGTGAGGACGTCGCACACACGTGCGCATTCGCACCTGGAGTTCTGCAGCATTTGAAGAAATACTTCATGGTAAAGATATTGAAATAAATCTAGATAATAACAATGTACTGTACAGAGCTGCAATAGCAGCTGTCAGTAAACTGTCAACACAGTAGCAGAAGTTTGAATGGTGCGAGATTTATGGCGTTTGCTCACACACCTCTGCATTGTTTGTAAGTGTGCAATCAACAAGTACACCCATATGAAAACATGTGACTTGTGTTGTTTCGTAATCTGATCAGGAAGTTGTGCTTGGCCCCAGCCCTTCACGTTTGGGGGTATGGTTCCCTCTACAGTCACAGAAATAAGCTTCGAGAAGTAAAAATATCATAAGAGGCTTAAAATGTGCTACATATCGAAATGTGTGGCATGTGTCGCCCCTCATGTGGGACACTGCGCCTGGAAAAGGAAAGGACGTACTGCTGGGCGAGGTTTTGCATTCCCTGCTCGGTGGGTGAACCATGACAGTAATGTTTCCAGATGGTGGGGTTCAGGCAGCAAACTAGGCCCAGAGGTTTAATTCTCTGTACCTGTGATACACTAAGTTTTTCATACAGTGGGATTGTGTCTAGACATATCTGACTAAATGTGCGTGTGTTCAGGTTTTTAATCAGAGAAATTAATGATTTACTCTGGACTGCACGACACATTCATGTGCACTCTGATGCTGCTGTGTGTGTTGACACAGGACTTATTATTGTGGGAAGCCTTTTGAAGTTATGGTTCTGATGGCTCATATGTTGGTACACACACTTCTCGCTCCTCTCTCCTCTCTCCCCGGCTTTGCGTCTGAATGGTCGCCAGTCATCACATAAAGGGTCATATGTCCTGAAAAGCTGGTTGAACAGACAGCTTGTTATGGTCAAGCTGTCTTATCAAAAACCAGATGGATTTATCAATGCAAACATCCTGGCTGAACAGCACTTCCTTTAGCGCTGTATCCATACATGGTGTGTGTATGTGTGTGTGTGTGTGTGTCTGGGCTTGCACACACAGAGCACTTGCTTTGTTTTTGCCCGACTGAAACTTTCTTACCTACTTTTTTCTCCTTCCCCGACTTCAACCCTGTTTTTCTGACCTCTGTTAAACCTCTAGCAGCTGATGTAACACGTGTGTGTGTGTGCGTGTGTGCATGCACACACATGCTAGTGCTTTTTGTTTTTATCTCAGCCAGCAAGTCTACTAGAGTGATTTCTGTTGACATTGCCCTCCTCTTGTTTTTGGCTTGTTCACTTCATTAATATGTAATCTAATTGGATGGAAAATGCATATTTGATTAAAATAATCATTTTTGTCTTATGCATATAATGCACTTAATGTATTGTTATATTTTGCACTCATCTGCATTTAAAATAAGTTTTTTTATGATATATATTTTCACCTTTTTAACCACATTGCCATACATAATGAGACTAATAAGCAGCACTCGGGTTTTTTTCAGCTTCATATGTGGCAGCCCATTCTTACATACCCCACCTGTTAAAGTAGTTAAAAGAGCCAGGAAATACTGAGTTATACTCATGCATGCTGCTAGCTAATGAGTTCATAGCTGGCCAAGAAACTCCAGCAGCAGTTGTTTAAATGCATTTTTGAAAAATCAGTCCAAGATCTGGTCTCCCACTTACCCCACATCACCTTCATAAATAAATACATCCATATTTTCTTGCTTTTTGAATCTGGAAAGAATAGAGAAGAGCTGCGTTAGCGTCTCTTACATTTTGTCCCAACCCTTGTGTCTATTTTAGGCTACAATTGTTCTAACCCAGGCTTAAGAATCATATTGTCATATCTTTTTGTTATCATTGTTCCAAAGGAAGAAGGTTGGATATCTCTCATATTGGCACGGTATTCAGGTTAGAGATACAGTGAAAGTTTCTGTTACAGCACTTTTACCATCAGCGGTGATAAAAGCTTGCTTATTATACAGCTCTTTGTAAAGCTAATTGTAGCCAGATGCACTTTGTGATTAATTATAGTGTTTCCTTTCAGAGGCAGCAGAGCTGTACATTATTGTAATTATCCAGTTTCTCGCCACATAACAGAAGAGTCTGCCAAGCATTACAGCAAAAAGCCTGTTATTTCAGCTGCCTCTAACTTCTTTTACTATAGGCTTTGGGCTGGGACCCACGAGATGAACTCCGCTTCATTGGAATAATAAAGTAGTTAGTTAGGTAAAGTAAATCATGAAGTTTTAAGCCAAAAAAAGCTCCTTTTTTTCATGAAACGTGCAAACATGCACGGCAAAAATAGAACTTGTACAATTCTAATGAACTTGAAAATCAATATTTGGCATGGCCACCTCTATTCTTCAGCCTGAAAAGCAGGCTTCTCTTGAAGGACATTCAAAGCTCTTCTTTGGATCTTGGCTGCCTTTTATTCCGTTCACTGTCAAAATGATTGTGAAATGTGGCCCCAAACCATGACACGACCTCCACCGTGTTTTACAGCCAGCTGTAGACACTGTTGTACCTGACCGCCTCTGAACACATTGACTTTAGTCTGAACGGTTTGGATTTATATGTTTGCAATGAATTTTTAAACTTTCTTAATTCAAAATCAGTTATAAAAGTTATTTCATGCCTCATTATTTTAAACAATGTTAGCCTGAGCAGAGGTGAGAACGTCTGATTCTGGCTGTCACTTTATGAATAAACCTTTTGATATTCCTCCCTTTGCAAAAGTGTCTTTGTTAAAAGTCTTAATCTGGGTTATGTTGGTATAATAGTTCGCTTTGGGAAACGTTTGTTATATTGTGTGTGAATTTTTGTAGTAGTCTCATTAACGAGGCCTCGTTGCCATTATTACACGTATCTATCCTGAGAATGAGACTCATTATGAAGTTATACAATTCTGCTTTTGTCTCAATTGACAGCTCATTATGTGCACATCTTCCCTCCCACTTCTTTATCTCTCTTCAAATCCAGCATGTCCTCTCCTTTCTTCCTTCCTTTTTTTTTTTAATCTTCCCTTCTTCTTACTTTTCTTCTCTTGGTCAGCCATTAAAACATCAGTCTCCTCCGCCTGCTTTTCTCTCGTCTTCCTTTCCTCGTCTGCTCTTCTTCTCTGCTGTCATCAGCCCTCGTTCTCTACTCTCCGCCCCTTTTTCTTTCCCTTTAATTTCCCCCCGTTCCTCTCTACATCTTAGCAGTTTTGAATGCCTTCCTACCACTCTGTCCTCTAATTTCTTTCTAAATAAGTACAACTAAGTAATAAGTAAAACAGCGTTTTAACGCGTCAGCAGCGCCAGCAGCACAGTCCTCATTTTGCTTGACAAAGGCAGTGTGTTTTTTCTAGTTGATGTAAGCGTTACACTGACTCAGGCCTTGTGACATTGACATCTCTGTCTCTCACTGAGGCTTTAGTGAGACAGACAGGCACCTCTGCAGTAACTCTACACCATGAGTACGTGTGTGTGTGTGTGTGTGCGTTCGCGCACGCACAGTGTTCTCACAGTTATTGCATCATTGTGTCATATAATCCAACCTCCATTTCTGCCTCTCTAGACTTTTCTCCGTCGCTCTCATCTTTTGTTTGCACAGTTGGCTACACCGTAGTTGTCAAGGAAAGTGTACTGTTTTTGAAATTGGGCTCCGTGGTCTTTTCCAGTTTCCTTGTTCCCTGAGAAAAGTTATTATTCCAGTGTGAAAACTTTGTTGTTCACTGTATGGAATATCTCTACATTGTGTGCTGCCCCAACAGGAAATGCTTCAGAGGACAAATATGTCCATTTCCTCTCCCCGCAACCTCACTTCCATCCTCGCCGCTGCTGTCACGCCTCTTCCTCGCCACCTGCTTTGTTTGTCGTGTGTGTGCGTGTGGTTTCAGCGCATATGCATCTTTAAATGTGTAAAAATGCAAAGGAAAGGGTGCAAAAAGTCAAGAAAGTTGCGTGCCTTCTCATGTGTTCACCTCCGTTTGTGTTTAAATCCATTTGATTTAAATCAAACGTCTGAGTGTGTGCATCTCTGAGGACTACTTGAAGAAAGTACAAGCAAAACTAGGCTAATGTCTTGTAAGATTGTGCGCTTTGGCAGTAACAGACTCACATCTGGAACAAATTAACCCTAAAACCTGCATGTAACAAAACCACAGTCACTCGTCAGACAGACCCCACAGAGAAATGCACATAAACACACACACGGCACGCATGTGCGCACACATATACGTGGCTGCGGATCATGCTGGATCTCATTCAGTTGTCTCTCACAGATTACTTCAGATTTTATGGCGTGGCTCTATCGGTAGCCTGTATCTGTTCAGCGTCTCTGGTTACCCTGTCAGAGATGGAGCCTAAATGGGTTACTCTCCCTCACTTTGACCAACCAGCGGCGGAGGAAATATGGGCCACTGCTAAGTGAGGAAAAGGGCAGGGCGAGAGACAGAAAGACAGCAGAGAGATATGGCTTGGGAAAAAAGAGGGGGGAATGCAGATGTTCTTTCACACTCATTTCCATTTCCAGCCATTGCTAGTTCCTTTTGTCTCATTTCCTCACATCTCTTTCCCCACTCTCCTTCTGTGTTGACATGAGCTAATCCTCCTTTTATGTTTATTGTTTAGATGAGAGTTGTGAAGTGGTGTGTGTGTGTGTGTGTGTGTGTTTGTGTATTTATGCACACATGCACATGGCTTCTTCCCGGTTGTGCATTTCCTTTAGTAGTTCTTTGTGCACATGTGTGTGTGTGTGTTTCTGTTAATCTGTTGACAGCCTCGCGGGCTTGTGGAGGAGTCTGAAACGGCACAGGCGCACAAATGCATCATTGACACGGTGTGGAGTGTCCTTAGAGTCGGTGTGTGTTTGTGCTGCAGCAACACTATATTCATGTAAACACCCGGTTGGTTACTCCGACTAAAGTGGTTGTTAGACTGACAGAGCATAAATATTGAGCTCTTTAAAAATTCAACGCACAGTTTTAAGTGCATGTTTTTACTCTCCTCTGTGTTTGTGACCTAAAATTATGTTTTACGTAAAAACTCCCAACTAGTATGTGTTTAAAAAAATAAGTGAAAGGTCATGGAAGTAATTCCAGTGGGGGTGCCTTCCTACAGTAGTCAGTTTCTACTATTATTAAACTTGCATTTTTTCATCCATCTTCTTTATCAACACTAGTTGTCAATGAGTAGAAGGGCATGTCACTTTATGGTAGAAAAACTGGGGACCAACTCAAAACTGTGCTTTGTGCATCCAGTACTGACTCTGTACTGTATGTCCTAACTGGGGATACCTGTGCTAAGATACTGCCAAGGCGGCACATGGAAACTATAATTTCATTTAAAAATAGAAAATGCCGAGCAGTCATGAACCAAATAAGTGAATTAGATAAAGCAAAAAGCAAATGCTTGAAGTAGATCTGTTCTGCTTTTCCTTATTTATAGTCCAAGAGTCCAGCAGTAAGTATATGCAGCTGGAGATGAAAGTGAAAAGCAAGGGGGAAAAGGTCACAATAGTGATAGGTAATAGAATTTAAAAAGCCTATTTAGCTAGTCATGTGAAAAAAGTTTTCACAGGAGTCTATGCATTCCTGTGAAAAATGAAGCACACCCAATTTAATAGCTTTGCAGAACCACCTTGAGCAGCAATAACCTGAAGTAATAATTTTCTGTATGACTTTATCTCTTACATCGATGTGGAGGAATTTTGGCCCTCACTTATTTACAGCGTTGCTTCAGTTCATTGAGGTTTGCGGGCTTTTGTTTCTGCACAGCTCTTTGAAAGTCCCACCACATCATTTCAGTCAGGTTGAAGTCTGGACTTTGACTGGACCATCGCAGCACCTTGATTCTTTACTTTTGTAGATTTCCTCCTGTGCTTGGGATCATTGTCCTTTTGCATGACCCAATTTCAGCCAGGCTTTAGCTGTCATACAGATGGCCTCACATTTGACTCTAGAGTACTTTGACATACAGTGGAGTTCATGGTTGACTTAGTGATTGGAAGGTGCCCATAGGTCCTGTGGCTGCAAAACAATCACAGATCATCCCCCTGCCCACCACCGTGCTTCACAGTTGGTATGAAGTGCTGATATACTGTGTTTAATTTTTGCCATATGTAGTGCTGTGCATTATGGACAAACATGTCCATTGAGGGTTTGTCTGGCCAAAGGACTTTGTTCCAGAAATCTCGTGATTTTTTTTTTTTATTTTTTTTTTTTTTTAAAGTTTAAAAAAATCAAACATTTTCCTTATGTGCTACTTATGGCTTTGTTCTCCGTTTATCATGCTGCACATAATAATAGTCTGTCTTTGTGTCTACTTTGCAAGGAATTTTCCAACATTTTTGGAATATAAACTGAGACCATTCTATCAAATTCAAAAATTTTAATTTAATTA
>VUQK01001056.1:12977-27938 GCA_015106715.1 Bujurquina vittata | reverse complement strand
TTGCGGTTTTTCTTGCAAAAAAAAAAAAAAAAAGCACAGAAAGCGCTTTTTCCAAACACAAATCTGAAATTGAGAATCAATCTCCAGTCGAGGAGGGATTGGCACTCATTGAAAAGCTTTTTATTGCACTTAGTGTAACGAAACAGGGTTAATTCAACTTGAGCTCTGTCCTCCTTTTTTTTTTTTTTGGCTCCCACAGACGGTAAAAGTGAGAGCAGAGGTGAGGAGAGAAAACAGCACCTCCATAAACGTCAGCGCAAGCAGAGAGAGTGACACGCTGTGCTGAAATGGAACAAGTGTATGAGAATAAAGTTGGGTTTTTTTTCCCACCACTCGTGTGCGGGAATAGGCCACAGCAGTGCGGGAACACTGGTAGCACTTCGGGAAGACTTTTTTTCTTTTTTTTCTTTTTAGGTGGAGGGTTGCATTTCACTCCACACCAGCTGAGGGCAATAGTGAGAAAGCCCAGTCGGGTTGAAGAAAATGTTGTGTGTTTACTCTGAATGCAGAATGAAAGTGGACACAATAGAATTTAGGATGTAATGAATGACCAAAAAACTAAGCAAACTGATTTCTTGAGTCTAACAAAACTTTAATATGATTTTTAAATAAACATAATGAGAAGGAATATTTTGTGGAATGAAAATAATAGCATAGGTTTTAGGTCAGTTTTATAATTTTCTTTAAGTCATTGAAAGCCTCCTCTGATTGTCTAAGCAGCTAAAAAAATGTGTGTCAAACATAACTGTCAAAAACCGTACTGGCACAAATCCCTACTTTTCTATTTTCTTCCGCTGGCGTCATCCCATCCTGTCAGATTTCGCAGAACTCCCCTTTTTGATTTCATAATATTTCTCCTATTCTAAAATTTAGATGACAGTTGGCTGGACAAACAGACAATGAAGCAAATGCAGAGATTACCAGATGCAGGCACAAGCTGTTTTAAGTCGAGTGCTGCTGAGGTCATTACCCTGACACGCGTACACACACACACACACACACACACACACAGATGAGCTCTGTCTCCCTCTTTTCCTCACACAACTCAGTTCAGCTCTGTGGATGCTGACAGTGATGCTTAATGGACCCGAGGAATTTACTAGAAATCTCTCCTTTTCTCCCTCTATCGAGTTATGACCCAAATGCAGCACACAGAGGCTGAGTTCAAAACAAAAGGCGAGCCTTTATTATCGCTGGCAAGCCCAAAACATAAATCCAAAACTGAGGCCAAAATCTAAAGTGCCAGAAATCCAGAACACTCAGGGAAACACCCAGGAAAACAACACAACACGACAATGAACAAATGAAAGGCGCAGCTATTTATACACCATGGGAACGTGGCATTTTATATGTGTAATGTTTCTTGAAACTATCATTTTTAACACTGCTAAAGCAACAGTGCAAAACAAATAGGGTGCTCAGATATTTTACTTGATAATTAATATTAAGCAAAGGTGGAGGAACGGCAGTAATTCTGGAACTCCTGCCTGCTTGTCGTTGAATTAGAAGGAGCTTATCACTCATCATCCTCTCCAGCTTAAGCAGCTGCTGTTACCTGAGTAGAGTCTAGCTTTAAAAAATTAATAACTTAAGCGCCAAGCAGCAGATTTATATTTCTTCACCAAAAATAAAGAGTGCCAAAGATGCCTTGATTTATGTTACTTTGCAGATTTTTTTCTTATGTTATAAACCCATTTATTACAGCTCTCATTAATATGTGTTTAATTTCAATAAATTTTCATTTCAGCTCCTTTTCGTGTCCGCCTATGCAATCCAGCACATTCAAACAAGGATTTGGATTAAGATTTCCTCCCTGCCTCCAAGCATCCCTGTGACAGAAAATAGTCCCCTGTTTTTCTTGCTTCCTTCATCTTTCTGTTTTTGAATCTCGCAATTTAATTTAAGAAGCTTCCCGGGCAGAATAAGTGTAGGCAGTACATTTCAGTCCATATGTGCGCCTGGCTCTCTGCCTCTCTTGCCTTCCTGTCCTGTCATTGCATTTTGTCTATTTTCCTCTTCTGTCTCACACAGAACTACATTACCATAGTGACGCTGACCACAAGGTCTGCTTGTTTCTCGTAAACTAGAAGTAACTGGTCAAACAGCTAAGTTCAGTTGTTGTCGCACTCATTACTGTGAGAACGCCAGGGTGCCTTAGTCAGCTGCTTCCTTTCATTTCACTGCCAAATCCATCCGACCGGCTCTCCATCCTCCATTTCTCCCCCTGTCGGCTCTCCTCATGAAGTTAGTTAATCCCAGACAAGCCTGTCTGCAACCCACACAGAGACACTCAGCTGACTTATGCAGAAAAACAATATTAGACTTATTGCCACTTTTAAGTCTCTTTGAGGTAGCATTCTTCTGATTGTCTGCCCCTCCCAAATCTGAACATCCCATCTCTTCTCACAGGCAGAGCTGTGTGCTGTGCTGACCCCGTTGTCGACTTCCTCTCAGTGACATCACACTGAGCCAAGAGTCTAAAACCGAATGTTTATTGCAGTGCAAAGTCTCAGACGCTCATCATTTGAAATGTTGGCCATGCTCAAACAAGCATCTGTCATTGTGATAGTAGTGTATATACAACATACAAAAATTACAATCATCATGTTTCCACTTTAAGGAACTTTATTTCAATTTAATAATTTCCATTTATTTATGTTTTTAGAAATTGCCTGCCTGTTTTTCACTTTAGTCACCTCTCCTTGCGTCTCTTAGTAATGTTTCCTATTTTGTTTCCTTTTAAGTTGCAATATTGAAAAAAACCAATAAAAATCTGAGGGCACATGAGACTGAGGACATTACCACGATGATAAAGCAGATCAAATTTTATGCTTTACAAAATACGAGCTTTGTTATTAATTTTCTGAGCTCTTCTTGGATACTTTTACCTTCAAGGCTCTAAAACGCTTTAAAGTAAAAATCAAAAATAGTACAATTAATTTTTTGCCGCACTGAAAAGGTGTCAAAGATCTGTTGGGTATGCTTTATGGCTTATCGTCTTATACCTTGACAAACAGTCTTGTTGACATGCTCCGCTGTCCTCCTCCTCCTGGAACATTCCTCGCCTCCAATCAGCCTTATTAAACTCAAATCTAGCTTTCTCTCCATCTCTCTCTATCCCTCTATTCTTCTTCTCCTTCTCCTTCTTCTTCTGTCGGACTTAATTGCATTACCTTCCCCATCAGTCCTAACTTTGTTTGGCCCTGGAATCTCTGAGAGTGTGTGTGTGTGTGTGTGTGTGTCTCTGTATGAGTATGTGTGCGTGACAGGGAGAAGGAGAGATAGGGTTCTTATGTAATGGTGAACTGGTGGGGTAGCAGGAGAGAAACATGCCAAGAAAGGAAGCTGGAAGAGCAGAAAGAAGTGGTCATTTGCCGGTTTGTGTGTCTGACAAGCAGCCGTTGGTCAGCTAGAGTAGACTAAAACTTTTCCCCCCAAAGGGATCTGACAGTCAGGCTTCTCTGACCACTTTCTTGGTAAGTGACAAATCCCAAACTGTTCCCCACTTGTAGCATTTTTTTTCTTAATGTTCTTCTAGCTGTTTTGAAAGTGTTTTTGAGTTTTCTCGCTTCTGTGTGATCTGAGATTTGCTTGTTGCATATATTTAATAACTGCTTTTCCGGTGGGCACCTAGGAAATTTGACACAGAACAAAAAATATATTCAAATACTGAAATAGATACCGTAGCATCCTCTATCCAAGCAGGCAGATGCAGAGATTTCAGCGTTGTCTTTTATTTATCAGCAATTTTGCCTCAGCTCCCTTCTTGATTTTGTTGCTTCTTCAGTTTTTCTTCCTCTTTAAAAGTGTTTGAACAAAAGCGCTGCTCATTAAAATGTTTTCTGGTAAGCTTTCTACTGTTTATGTTTTGTGTAGTTTTTCTTTTAATGTCCTTATTCTCCCTTCTTGTTCACAATTTCATTTTGAACTTTATCCTTTTATTTCAAATCATTTCAAACTTTTTCTACAGGGACACATTTCCAGTGTTTGTTAGGCCGTAGAGGTGGCTGCCCTTTGTGCCAAGTCTGTGAATGGGATCCTGCTGATTCTTTCTGTTGGTGTACTCTTAATTGGCTCTGAAAGGCTCCAATTCATTATTTATACCTGATGGGACAACTGGATTTATGTGGAATTTAACCCTGGGTCAAACTATTATTGTCTGTCACAGTTCAGGACTTCTGAATGTCAAAAGTTTTAACCCTAAACCTTAATTGAGCGTAATTACTGTCAGCTAATAATGAGGTAATATTTTATAAAGTTTCAAGTATCTAATTTTTTTTTTTATTGGAGAATGCACTGAGACCAAACAAATGGGGTTTTCTGGCCCTAATTTAAGAGGATGAATATACTTGACAGCAAAACCAACTGCTTCACTGTTCCTCGGCATAATGATGGTCATGGAGACACTTCCTTCATTGTTGAATTATGTTGGGATCTGGTGACTTTAAAGGTCACAGCATATGACTCAAACTATTCAGTGATGGCTCATTACCTTTGGATGCAGACACTGAAGTCTGCTACCAGTCTGCCCTCGGTTTATGATTGAATGGGGTCAGTTTGGCAGTTACATGCACTCTGTTTGTGATAAAATGGCAATCAATTGTGATAAATCACCATTGGCTGCAAATTCGTTGCCATCTATATAGACAGGAATTCACATTATACAGAAATCCACATTAACTATTTACATTCTGAGTCCAGCCAGAACCTCATTCATCCAAACCATGTTAGTCATAAGGCCCCCCTCTGTATAACAGAACTACCAGATCTCCTCAATATGGGGGTCTGGCTCAGGTTGTATATTAATTGGAATCACTCTTACTGTGCAACGCAAGAGCCACTGCCAAAGATATCATCACGTTGATCATGATTTGTATGAGACAGCCTAAAATAAGTTATTTTCTCCCTTGTGTGTCTGTCTGCATTTTTTATTCCTCTCAAAGGCGCTATCCCTTCATAGCTCTTACATCTTCTCTGTGCAGGGAGTGAAGCCTGCCAGCTTTGACAAGGTAGCCATTCCAGAGGTGAAGGAAATTATCGAGGGCTGCATCAGAACTAACAAGGACGAGAGGTGAGTCCCAAACAAAAACTACCGATGCTCAATATGCGTCTGTGCTTGGTGTGATTTCTTAGGCTGCGGATGTTTGAGTAGTCTGTGATCATGTCCACCACAGTTTGGGTAGATTTACAGAGTCAGAGTAGATCCTAATATCATCAGATAATAGGTGCATCTGGGAGATAGTGTATTAGTTTTTGGTGCTAGACCAAAGTGATGTAGCTGGATGTACAAACTTCACTGCTGCCTTTTTCTACCTTTCTACTTTGATGTTCAAAGTCAACAGATTAAAATGATTATTTAAAACGAATTGTCTCTTCATGGGCAGAAAGACTGAATTACAAATCCTCCTCTGCCTAAAAAACATTCTAACTCACGCCTTCTTGGTTAGAAATTAAGAAGTGCTCTGTTTCGTCTCCACATGCTGTTTGCCTGCCAACATTTTCACCCCTGCCTTTCGTCTTCTGCTTCAGAAGCTTAACCAAAGCAATGTTACCACTCTCTTACACTCTCTCTCTCTTTTTTTCCACAAATCTCATAATTATCCAGATTCAGTTACCATGTCTTTTAAATATTTTTCAGGAACACTGAAAATCATTTTTAGGATTACTAATGTTTTTTTAACTGTATTTTTCCATCCAAAAAGACACAAGAAGGTTCCACAAATGATTGCACAATGTTTGAGGCTATCTTAGGACAACATGGCGTCAACATGTTGTGATTCCCTGAAGGTTAATCAAATGCCTTGACTTTCCTGTTAGCTCACGAGTTGGAGAGCAGCTTGCAAAGGATTGCAAGTCTCTTATCAAGTGGTATCTAGAAAAAATTCTAGTTCTCCCTCCTCTCCAGCATAATTGTCTCCTGCTAAATCTCCTGTGATACTGTACTGAGCTTGATACGTCTTGTTCTGTTCCTCTAGGTATGCCATAAAGATCCTGTTGAACCATGCATTCTTCCAGGAGGAGACTGGGGTCAGGGTTGAACTGGCAGAAGAGGACGATGGAGAAATGATTGCTATTAAACTGTGGCTCAGGATAGAAGATGTGAAGAAGCTCAAAGGTAAGGCGTGATTTTATTATTATTGATGAATCTGCATCTTGAGATTAATTTAAAATGATGCACAGGACATAATTTGAGTAGATGGCATATTTTTTTCAGATGCCAGTGTATGGCAGCTTTTCTTAGTGCTTCAATATATGAAACTGATAAAAACCCAAAGCACATATACATTTATACCATAGGTAATTGCCTGATTGGCAATTTGTGACTTATTTGCAGGCAAATACAAAGACAACGAAGCCATCGAGTTCTCCTTTGACCTGAACAAGGACGTCCCTGAAGATGTGGCCCAGGAAATGGTAAGCACAGCACACAGGAACAAATCCATCCATCACTCCACAATGAATGGAGTGATGGATGGTTATTAACAGCCATACAGAGAGCGCCCCCAACTGATTTCTGTGTGCTTTTGTGTCCCTGTCAAGACATATGATGTTAAATCCATCTAGATGCACGTCACTTTCCTGCAACCACCATGGCTCTGTGAAACAGAAAAGACTAGCTTGTCTTTAATCTGATTTTATAGTGGATGAGTGCTGAGAGTTCAGTCTTTTTGTTGTTCAGTGACCGGACATTTGACAGCATGATAGCAAGTGGTGGAAGCTGACTTCATCGTCTCCATAGGCAATTTCTGATCCCACTCCTGGACCCTATTTTCCCGCAAATCTGTTTTTTGTATAGCAAGTAGTGAGGGACATCAGCAGGCAGGGAAAGAGAGTCACACCGTGAATACACGCGCCGCTCCAGGTAAGCTTTGGCCAGATCTCCCCGGCTTCCTCACATCCAAAGACAAGGTACACGAGGAAGTGAGATTTTAGCTTTCCACTCTATAGACTCCAAAAAAAGAGTAGAGCCATGAAACTTGACATGTGTTTATTACCCTTCAAAAATGTGCAGCATGATATTCATATGTCCGTCCAGGTGTCCAGGTGTCCATGAGGCTTTACTTTTCTGCTCTATAACTATGACTCATCATTGATGTTGATAATATTAAAGCCATACCTACTGCTGAGCAATATTGCTCAAATATAAACAACATAGTTGCCTCATGATTGCTATACATAATACATTGATGTTAGCAGATGTATGTATGTATTATGGGTACATTATGTAATACTATTCCTGTACACGTGTATAATATGATGTGAATACCTGGTAAGTATGCATTATGTCTGGCTTATTGTTATAGATCATATAAGACATTATGTCTCATACACCCTTATACAAGAGTGCAGCGTGCTTTCTCTAATTTGTTTATCGTGGGCATTTTTTGTGTCTGTTCTAGGATGTGGTTACAAAAAAATATCTGTAGACCTGTTAGATAATCACAGAATATCCGTCTCTTAGAGCAAAATTGTGATGTGTATTATATCTTTACTAACCCAAGGGTGAGTAAAAGTATTTGGACAGTTCAGGGCAAGCCCTTCAAATTAGGTCAAAATAGTTTAGCAGAAGGTAATAAGAAGGCGTTGAAGGGGTTTCTAGTATGACATGGGGCTGTAATGTTGTCCTGACTTCTTCCTTTATTTTATATTTTCTTTAATGGGGAGAGGATGTCCCCAGTGGTGATGACCTTGTTTGTTTCTTATCCCTGTTTGACTTCTCTTAAATCCCACAGGTTGAGTCTGGCTATGTTGCTGAGGCTGACCATAAGACCATGGCCAAGGCCATCAAGGACCGTGTGTCTCTGATCCGGAGAAAGAGAGAACAGAGGCAGCTGGTACGAGAGGAACAGGAGAAGAGAAAACTGGAGGCAGAACAGCAGCAGCAGCAGCAGCAGCAGCAACAGCAACAGCAACAGCAACAGCAACAGCAGCAGCAGCAGCAGCAACAGCAGCAGCAACAGCAGCTCGACACACACAAAGCATCACACACACAGGTTTGTCGGACTGACAGGACTGGCATTGGTTTTGTGTTTGACTATGAGTTAATGAAATTGAGGAGAAATGGACAAAACAGGGTTTTAAATATTGCTTCTCTGGCTGTGAGTGAACTTATTTATACACAACTAAATTGCACATGTTGGTGAAATTTCTGCAACAGCCATTGCACATCAGTAATTTCCATCCACAGTTTGCTCTTCCTGTCACATGGAGGGCAACTAGTAAGCGCTCCTGCCATTCTCAGTGGACATTTATGTCGTTTTCTTTCATATTTTGGACAGCACTGTGCTTTGTTGGAGGTTGTCGTAGTGGCTACCTTTTTAATTACTACGTCATCATCGGAGGCTGACTTGTGCTGGCTCTCGTGCTCCGACATGCCCGAGCTTTTCTCGTTGTTGCGCACTAGGGAACGTAAGCATAAGCTGTTGCTTTAGCAATGATATCGCGATACTGGTATTATTGCAAACAATATGATATAAATGTTTAAAGTGTTTTTTTTTCTTTTTACTTAATTTGTTGGCAGATTACCAAATTTTGAGATGTTACATTGCTTTCTGAGCTTTCTGTAATGGATCTATGAATTTCTATTTATCTCTGTGAATTTTTATCAAAAGATTACTTAAAATAGACCAATAAAAGATGGGGAGTCATATTGTTTACCATTAAAATATGCGCAGCAGAAGGTTGATTTTTAGCAGTCGTCCCACCCTGCCTTTGCTTTATGGAACCATTAGTCACTGAGGCCTTTGTTCCATTTGTGGAAGCCTGTACTTTAAACAGGAAGCACGTGGATTTATCAGCAGTGGGATCCCCAAACTTGTCTGACTCAGAAATAGGAGTTTTGTTCTTATTTTGCTTTTCTGTGACCCTCTCCTGTGTGCGTTTGTCTGCAGGCAGAGACGGAGGAGACTGAAGTGGAGCAACACCAGCTTCACTATCAGCAGACGGGCATCTCACACACATGTAAGCTTTCAAGTAGGAGGTGTAGTCAAAATATTCGGCACAGTTTTATATTTGCCCACCAAGATCTTTGAATTCATTAGTGCACAGCCTTGTGAAAGATTCATTTATACAGTCCACCTCCCTCATCATGGGCCAAAAGCATCAAAGTGTAGATGTATTCATGCAAATCAGGTGCAGCCATCGTTGATTCACTTATGCAACACAGAATTTTAGAGTCTGGAATAAAAATTGTAAAAAGGTTGTTTCTGTGTTTCTCTCAGCTGAAGGTGGTTTGGACAGCGGCCAAGGCTCCTCTGTTTTCTCCTCAGACTCTCCTCACCTGGGTCAGCTGACCATGTCATACAGCTGCCCCCCTTCTAACCAGCCTCCTTCCCAGCCCCAGACCCCCTATCCCTCTACCCCTTCTGCTGCCCCCCAGCAGCACCCGGGCTATGCCCAGCCGCCGCAGCCAATGGTAAGTGGATGCTTCGTTTGAATGAGTCATTACACTTGACGGTTGTGCCACATCTGTGAGGGTTAGTACGTTCTCTGTGCGCACAGATGTGATTAAAAATGACTAGTCAGTTTGAAGTGAGCACTGCGTCCTGTGTTGGAGTGGGAGTGATTTGGAATGAAGTTTGCAGTGCTTGGTGTGGGAATTGTAACCGCCTGTATTTGTACAAATAAAAGAATGGAGAGATTGGGTTTTTATTTGAAGACAGTAACCTTACCACACTTCAGGAAGAGACGTAGCACAAGCATCGATTTGGCTTGTTTTTCACCAAGGCATGCAGCCTACAACATTTAACCTCGTTTGACACACATATCACGGTTTGTTAGGCAATATTTCAGCTGGTTAATCCTCTAGTAAGGTAAAACACAGTCCTCTGTTAGAATGCTATTATGTCTCTTACTCAGCCAGTAAATCAACCAGCAGACCAATGCAGGACTATATGCTATCTTCTGTACTTCTGTAGCCACTCACTTCTCTTGTATCATGGATGTCAGTGAGTACTCTCTTTATTCCAGAAAGGCATCACGCATCCCTCATTATCAGACAATTACCACCTTTTTTCTCTGTCCTCCAATCTTCAGTCCTTTCTGTCCTTGTGTCTGTATATGTTTTCGTAATGCTCCTTCGTTTCCTTCAGTAGGTGTCACATCAATTCTTTATTCTGTCACTGTTACATACTGTATTTACTTTTGTGGCTTTTTCATATGTTTCTTTCTTTCTTTTGGCATTTTTTTCCCCACTTGTTTTATTCATTCATATCCGGGCACATTTGTATGTATGCACATCAAACAGAGAAAAATGGTAACATGGAAAATGTTTTCTTATTCAAGATATTCTTGGAAGTTGAGGTCCCTCACATGTCATTATTTATTTACAATACAGATGTATTTTCTTAAGAATTTAGCTTGGTTCTCTTCTCTAAGTGGCCAAGATTTAAATGTAGGCTAACTTACTCATAGCTGGAGCACGAGTCACATTCCTTCAAAGGTACCTCAGAAGTAGTTATAATGGCGCAGTGAACGTTTTTATTTCTTTTTCTGTCGTACATCTGATGACCTTTTGGTCACCATGTACTCATCTGACTTCTAAATTACCAGCACCCACACTGACTGAGGCTGCTGTTGTTCACCTAGACATACACTCATTGAATATATAACTAAATAATGTGTGTAAAGCCTTTTCAGGGCATTCTTTGAAGTAGTACAGTATTTCTTGTAAAGCTTATTTTCTCATCAAAGGCCATTTCTTGGAGCCAGTAGAGTAGACAAACTGATTTGTTTATAACATCAAACGACGTCTTAATTGCTTATTTTGAATACTCGTTTTTTTGTTTGCTTTTATTTTAATTCAGATATTTTTTTCCTTCTTTCTTTCTTTTTCAGTGCCACTTTAATTTGCCTTTAATTTACAGCTCAGTTTTGCATCTTGCTGCACATTTTTCACAGTATGATACATGACTTGTAAATGTGTAGCTCCATTAAGAAATTTGTTGTTTATAAAACTCAGTCTCACAAAAAAAACTGAAATGCTTTAAAAATTATTTGTTGTTGTGATGGATAAAAATTTGAAAACTGTGACTTTTATTTATGGTATAATTGATTTTGTGTTTATTTTAATGTTCTTATTCCTGTCCTATGTCTGCTGTGTTCTCTATTTAAGTACCTTTTTTCCTGTTTTGTTTTTTTATGTTTATTTTCCATGTTGGTCGCTCCCTCTTCCATCAACCCTCCCTGGCCCACAGCGTTTGTCACACCATCGTCGATGCCGTAGCATGTCCATTTGCGTTCCCCCTTCCTCCTACTCCTTTTCTCACGTTCCTTCGTCCCCGGTTGTTCCCCCAAAACAGCCCACCACACCTCCAGACTTGTCCTCCTCGTCCCTTTTCACCATTGCCTCCCCATGCACACCTCTCATGTCAGAGAGGGACACGTTTGCTGGGCGTCTCTCCAAGGCCCTGGAGACAGTCCTGCCCCTTCACTCTGCCTCTTCTCTGCCCAGGGCCAGACAGCGGCGGGCCAGCCTACCTGCCCTATTCACCACCCCTGTAGGTTCAAAAGACATAATCCCAACAGGCCACAGTGGTGGGACCAAAAGAGGAAGAGAGGGGGAGAAAAAAGATGATGGACATTGGCCACGCTGGAGTCTGAAAAATAATAATAACATAATAAAAATAAAACTCAGTCAGCTATTATCACCTTACTGTAACAAGCCAAGGAACACTCTCTTAGTTCAAGCGAACAGCCCTAAATATGCACGCTGGTCGGGCGCTATACATGGTTATAGTAGTCTTGGCTGTGGTGGCCCGTTGCTAGCTAAAATTTTTAACACAACTCTTAGAAGCACAAACACTAGAAACCACACCTACAGCAGTCCAGTCTAAAGTCTGTACCAGAAATAATGATCACACCAAATGCTAAATGAATTATTTTGGAATTTTTTGGAATAATTTATTTTAAGGGAAGATATTGTTAGAATTAACAATGGTGAAAACTGTGTCATCCAAACAGCTCATCAATATATTCTCTGGCAGTAAAGATCACTGTGGATCATACAGAAATTGGACACAAATATACACATGATCAGAAACTTGGATGCTGTAATGACCATACCCACAGAGATATTAATAATCAGGTTTTTTACCTCCAGTATTAACTGCATATCCCAGATATGATCAAAACAAGGATGTGCTTATAAACAGACTCACCGACAATGATGGAGTTAGTGATTGCTAATAATACAGATAGCTACCTAAAGTCGGATAAAACGTGTGATCAGTCAAATCAAAAATATGTCTTAGTTTTCAAAATCTAAAGTGCAGAAAAGAAGCACAATAGAAAGATGGAGTTAGTCTGCTTTAGTCCTGTTTGCTGCTATTGACTCAGGTTCTGACCTCTTCATAGTTTACCCTCCCACATGTACCCAATTCAAATTTTGTTTTAGATTTTCAGATTCTTTTGTGAGTCTTTGATTCTGCATATCCATCTCTATTAAACTCTCTCTGCCTCCGCTGGCCGCCACATGTTCCTATTAAATAAAGAGTGATTGCGCGTCACTTTAACCTTGCTTATATAGTCGAAAGCTCTAATCAAATGCGCATCCTCGATCAGGAAACCTGCTCATTTTACAGCCAGTTTTGGTAAAACTACCAATTGGTAGTTACCAATTGGTAAAAATACAAGAGGTTCCTACAACATACAGGGACAATTAAGATTACTATGGTGTTAGTGATAGTTGATAAATCTGAGTAGACATTCGCCCTTTCTGGAAAGTGTTGCACTGTACCTTTTCTTGCAAGCTGCAGCTGGCAAGTTAAAAGGTCAACATTTTGCAGAGATATCTTTGCAATAAAAGACCATTTTCCTGATTGCAGATGCAGTAGGATAATGTCAACCTTTGAAACAGCCTTTAGCCTTTCCTCTCTGCATTTTATAATTCACTTTCTCTCCACCTGTGACAATGTGTGTCTCTCTCTTTCTGTCTTGTCTCTGAGTGGTGTTCCTGTCTTTGTGCTGTACCTGTGTGTGACTTGATCTGTCTTTTGTAACCAGTTTTCTGTCTCTTCATTACCAGTTTGGTTCATCTTGTTATATGGCTTTTAACCACATAATTTTCCTCTAAGTGTAGAAGGCAAATCCCTTTTTTTCTTTTGGTGTTCTTTGAAATGATGCTCTCTTTTTTTCCATTTCATTGGGCCTTTACTGTGGTTCTGTCATTCTCTCTGAGTGTCATTCTTAAATCCATTGTATCTCATTGTCGCAGCAGCATTCAATGCCACACCCCTTCAGTGGAGGAGCAAGCACAGGAGGAGGAGGAGGGGGAGCAGGAGGGAGCATCCCTCTTCCAACTCTCCCAGACCCCCAAACTATTTTCTTCCCCTCTATTCCTGAGCGCCCCATTTCCTTCTCACCTCCTCCAACTGGGCCTCCAAAGGCCTACAACAGTCAGAGACGCAAGAGCACTTCTATTCTCGAGGCGCATACCCGACACTTTCAGCCTGCTTACCCTCGCTATGGGAGCAGCCTCCATCCTTTTTCTGGGATGGAGGGCGTGGAGGCTCCTTCTCTCTTCATGGTCAATCCTGGTTTTGCAGCAACTGCTCAAAGACTTGGTGTTGGGGAACCCCTCCATCTCCCAGGACAATCTGACCCAAGTTTGTATGGCTTCAAAGATAAGAGAGCAGAGCATGAAGAAGCAGTGAGGAGACTCAGTCTCAATCAAGCTGCCTTATTGGACCATTATGAAGCAATGGCATATGGAGGCTATCCAATGACTGCGCACCAGCTTTTCCATCAACAGAGGCAGGCAGCAGCTGCAGCTGCAGGTTTGGCTTTTGATCCTGGGCCTCCATCTCAAGCAGGGTTCTTACATCCTCATATCCTGCAAAGAATGAGTGCACACAGTCCAATCCCACCACCCTTACCCCCAATGAGTGCACCCACTGGTGGCTCTGTTTCTTCATCTTTATCTGAAGGATGCTATCCTCCACAGCATGCTTCCTCGTCCTCTTTCCCTATTTCTGCACCTCCAGTAATGGCTGATGCCCCGCCGTCTACCGGAAGTGTTTTTGAGTTTCATTTAGCTGCAGCTGCTGCAGCTGCAGCTGCTGCTGGAGACCCAAGCCTCCTGGCATCCAGACTATACTGGGCCAGAAGAAGTTCCATGGATCTCCCTCTGGATGACAGCACTGGAACGGGATCCGGTGGCTCCGGCACATATAGTCGTCTCCAACCAGTAACAGAAGAGCTGTACTCTTATGTCAGTCCAGAGCTCCCATTACCTCCTGGAAGTCTTCTCCTTCACCATGCAGGTTTGGCTACAAAGGACAGAAGTCCTGAGCCTTCTAGTGACTCTCTGACCTCCTCTGATGCAGGAGAGTTCCAGTCACCACCTCCTCCACCTCTTCCTCCTTCCTTTGAGTCCTCAGCTGCTCAGTCCATCCCTCGCTCGTCCTTGACTGCACCCTATGATTCACCGGTGGGAGTTCTTCATGTGGATCCCCAGGGACACCCACCTTCAGTGCAGAACTTTCTGCCCACCACACCGTCTTCTGAGCTCCCGCTTGTGGGGTCGTCATCAAATCAACTGGAGTCTCTGATGCAGAGTGCCTGGGCCCGACATGGAGGAGTGGTGCCAGCTCAACCCGATATGACGTACCACGAGTCATTGCTGGCCATGCAGGCCGTGAACCCCCCTCTGGTACAAAGTTTAGAACTAAAAACATACCTATACCTCTGGGTCAGTTACTAGTTTAAATTATAGATTTTTAGTAAAGAAAAAGTGACAGTTTAATTAAATAATGCTTTAAAGTTCTTTTTAGCCAGTAGCCAGGAGACAATTGGAAAGTAGTTGTGCAATTCTAGCAAAAGTAGCTGAATTAAATTATATTAGTAATCTGACCCAGAGGTTGTTACACCAATCCCTGTTGTTTATTTTTCCATATTTATTTATGGTTTTTTTTTGTTATAATGTAGTCTTTGTGATTTAAACCCCCCCCCCCCCCCCCACCC
>VUQK01001050.1:23577-39927 GCA_015106715.1 Bujurquina vittata | reverse complement strand
ATTTAAACTGCTTCCATGTCCTTCACTTGGTTGAGACTGTTCTTATTAGTCTCTGCTTTCTACGCCTCAAAATACCCAAAGTCTATGCATAAATTGTAATTATTTCTGGTTCTTTTTTGCAAATATTCTTTAGAACCTGGAAAATTAAAGCGGTAATGCTTTGATTTGTGCACACCTAAACACCAGGCAAATCCAAAGCAGCTCATTTAATCTGGAGCAATAGGAAGGCGACTACATATTTAATGACTCGGTCCTTACTGAACATGCTGCGACATTTCCACTAAAGAGGTCGGAGCTTTAAAATGTGCTGAGGAGTGAAACTCTGAAAGGATAATTTGCCGTGATTAATTTACACATCTCCCCACAAACAATGTAAGTTAACGATTTGCATTATACAAGATAATGCTGCTTGTAAGATCTCCCACATCCAAATGGGTTGTATTTCACATTCAATCGAAACACACAAGATGTGCATATTTTACAGAGTCGAGAGTTGTCACCCATGCGCTACTGTTAAGAGGGGATTTGCGTCCTAATAATACTTGATGTGAGAAAGTGATTCCATTTGTGAGTACACATACATTTGCATCCCAGAGGTGCAGCTAGCATGAGATGAACCTCAAAACAATAAATGAATAAAACAGCACTTGTGGCAACTGTGAGAATGGGTGCTTTTAATTTTCCTGCTCAGATCAGTCTCTGAGCAGCACTGAATTTTTCAGTAGCCTATCAGTATTGCTGCCTGGGAGGAAGCCTGTCAAACAGCGCTCTGTTGTCTGTCGCCTGTCCTTGTGTGTATGATGGCAGAGCAACTGAGAAAGGTTTTGTCAGCAGACAAAGAAACCTTTTAATCACAGATAGGGCCCCAAAAGACAGCCAGAGCAGCAGGTTCTTAATATGTGGGTTGCTGGAGGTCTTTATCTAATATTCCTAAAGGGGGAAAACACTGTGAAGAGATTTTAGGCTGAGCCAGGGAAATTAAATCTGTAATCTACAAACAGTCTCAACTAGCATTCTTCATCTCAGGACAGACCTTCTTTTGAGAGCTGCTTTGCATTTTTTGTTTTCTGGGCTGCTGTGTGTCATTTTTTATGATTTATTTCCACTTTGATGACAATGATAATGGCATCTGGAGGAGCTGACTGAAACAAAGCTAAAAAAAAAAATCTCTTTTTTTAAAATTAAGAACAACTGTCCTTTTTCGTCTTCAGTATATGGCATCTGTGTTTGAAATGTGAAAGAACCTCAACCTTATACTTGCCCAACATTTCTGATTTCAGCAGCAATATTAATCTCACATTTGGCTGGTAGTCAGTTTGTTGATGAATACATGAGACCACTGGCTATTGTTTTTCATTTAGACATAATGTGCACAATATTTTACAATGACACGGCAATGTCTTTGTAGGCGGGCCACCCTAAATTCATTCATCAATCTGGGTCCTCGTGCTTGACGACTGGTTGGCATTTGGTGAAGACTGAGTGCAGGAATGGTGTCTAGTCTGTGATTCCGACTGGCATTATTTAGAACAGCAGAAGGCTCAAAGAGACACTGCGCACACGTAAGAAAAGGTCACAGAGAAAAATGGAGAACAGCAGCAAATTGCCTCTCCAGCCCATTACTGCTTTTTCTTACCACAATATGTTACCCAGTTCGGCATGCTGGAGGGCCAATGTGAACTACTGGCTCTGACTTAGGACAAGAACAAGTTAATCTAGTCTAGCTGCTTCCCTCCACTTGACACAATCTGTTTTCTCTTTTGTTTGACTTGCTCAGGTGTGTGTGTGGGGGGGGGGTTGCAATGTGTAACTTTTGACTGCATAATTACCTAAAACCAAAGTGTGCTTATACTGATAACAGTGGGTTGAAGTGTAACATTTAATTTATGAATATGAAACGATTCTAGTGAGTTGAATTTACTCCAGAAACCCTAAGACTGTTTTTCTGCTTTCGAAAAAAAAGTTGTGCAGTTACTTCTGTGTTTATTTTTGCTTTGAAATAAGTGATGAAAAGGTGTTAAAATAAATGACTCACAAGAAATTGCAGTTGCAACAGATAATTTTTTTTTTCATTCATTCCTGAGGTTTCTGACTAACAGTCGCACATCTGGTCTGTGAATGAGGATGTGATGCATTATACTGCCAAAAGGATTCGCTCATCCGCCTTCACACACATACGAACCTGAGTGACTTCCCATTCTTAAGCCATAGAGTTTAATATGATGTCGGCCCACTGTTTGCAGCTCCGTGTTCTTATGGGAATTTTTTACCATTCTTCCAGAATTCTCATCCATGTCTTTATGGACCTTGCTTTGTGCACTGGCGCAAAGTCATGTTGGAACAGGAAGAGGCCATCCCAGTCTGCATGCCTAGGTGCTTGACTTTATGCACCTATGGCCATGGAGTTCATGAACGGCTGTCGCACTACAAATGATTTGAATTTCAACATTACTGAACATCTCTCACATTTAACACAATGGAAAAACACTGTAATCAAATACATTTGCATTTATGCAAAATATGTATATTGTAGAGCACTGTTTTTGCTTCAACTGACCTGCTCATTGTCTCGCTATTTACATAATATTGCTACTCTGTCTCAAAATTGCAAATTTGCATCTGTCTTGTCTGCACAGAGAGGAAATCGTGACATGTTCTTGGATTCTAGTTTCACTATTTTAAGTCAAATTGGGATCTGTTCCACTGTAACAGTTTCCTTTCAAAATTAAAATACTGGCAACCAGATTTGCTAGAAAAGTGTTTAGTTTGCAGTGCTCTAAGCAGGATCACTGCTATAATCTATAACAATATGTTTTCTTTCTATAAAAGCATTAAGGGTCTGTGTTGTGTAGAATATGTGCTTTAAGGTACAAACTGTCAGCTATTGGGCTTTATTTTTGTATTCCTACTGAAAAACATTTGAAGAAAAATATCTGCTCCTTTTGAATTTGATGGCAAACATGTCTCAAAAGAAGTTGGGATGGAGCAACTAAAGAAAAGAAAAAAAAACAGCTGGAGGAACATTTTGCAACTAGTTAATTGGCAACAGGTCAGTAACATGATTGGGTACAAAAAGAACATCTCAGAGAGGAAGAGTTTTTCAGAAGCGAGGTTGGGCAGAGATTCATCCATCTGCAAAAAGCCGTATCTACAAATTGTGGAACAATTTCAGAATAATGTTCCTCAAAGTAAAATTGCAAAGACTTTCAATATCTCATGATCTACAGTACATAATGTCATCAAAAGATTCAGTCAATCTGCAGATATTCATCTGCACAAGGGACAAGGCTGAAAATCAATACTAGATGCCCATGATCTCTGGGCCCTTAGGCGGCACTGCATTAAAACCAGACATGATTCTGTCATGGAAATCACTGCATGGACTCAGCAACACTTCCAGAAATCCCTGTCTGTGAACACGTTCCATCCACAAATGCAGGTTAAAGCTCAGTCATGCAAAGAAGGAACCAAATGTGAACATGATCCAGAAACGCCCCTGTCTTGTCTGGGCCATAGCTCCTTTAAAATGGACTGAGGCAGACCATAGACCACTGTTCTGTGGTTAGATAAAATTCAAGCTCAAAAGCCTTGTGTATGCATCAGTGCTTATGGAATTGGCAGTTTGCACAAGGCACCATCAGTGATGAAAGGTACGTACAGGTTTTAGAGCAACAGACAATGTTTTTTCCAGGGAAGGCTTTGTATATTTCATAAAGACAATGCTAAATGCATACTGTGGCTACTAAAGCATGGCTTCATCGTAGAAGTGTCCGGGTGTTGAACCCGCCTGCCTGAAGTCCAGATCTTGGAAACATTTGGCGCATCATGACATAATGAAGATGACAAAGATAACCCGGGACTGTTGAGTAGCTAGAATCCTACAGACTGTTATTAAAATATGAGGAGATACTACTCAACATGTCCCACCGGGTTGCCTGATACTGCACGTGCTGTTGTCCTGGGGGAGCTAAGTGATTTTCACTCCTTTTGTAGAAAATGACATGAAAAGCGACCACATCATATTCAGCTTTTTAAGCTTGCACCTGTTGCTGTTATTTGTGTCTGTGAAGTTCAAACAACCTCTTTAAAATGCACCATTAAGGAGCACGGTCACATGCTTGCATGTGCACGTGTCAGGTTTTGTCAGTGTCCATTATATTCCCTAATGCTCTCGTTAATTCATTTGTCCAACTCAAAAAATAAAGGAAAATGGATTTAACCACACAAAATTCTGTTAATAAGGGCTGTTGGATTTGAGGTGCTGTGTCTCAGTAGATCCCGGCGTGATTTTGAAAAAGGTTTTCTTAATACTTTAGTTCTCCAGAGTAGGTGTTCTGAAACTTTCTAAGGACTGGGACCTCTGACAGGGGAGAAAGCCCACCAATAAGCCCCCATAATCCTAACATATTTGATGTGGTTTGGAGTTCAGTATTACTGATGATGATGCGGACCACCTCAAAAAAAATATTCAGTAAGGGTTCCGTATCACCAAATTAACACTTAACATTAAATTAGTTTAACTATATTTACTGCATACTGTGTATTCCCCATCTTCACACCAAGTCTCAGTGAGGTCCCAGTCACACAGATCTAGAGATCTTTTAGCAACCGCTTTGCAACTCCAGTCTCAGGAGAAAAATGTATATTCCCTGACCGGTTGGTGAATGGCTGATGGAAGTTGCTGGCAGTGAAATTGCCAGCGACCTCCTTGGTGTAACTGTCACAAAGCAGTATAACATGTTACAAATAAATCTTTGCAGTTGCTTTGATGGCCACATTTACCTGTAGTTTGCATGGAAGATGACTACCTGTCTGCAAACACTTTGAAGGCTAACATTTTCTTTTTGTGGTTTGCATTGAACTTTTTAAAATTTCACTTCTGCTCAGCCAGTTGTTGGGGGAGGATTTGCAGACAAGCTAGTGACCAAAGCAATCACAAGGAGGTTTTCACCCAGCAACCTCCAGTAACCACTCACCAACTGGTCTAGGCCTGTATGACTCATGTTTAATTACTGAATGCTACTGAAGTTATTAAAGTACCGTCCAATTACATGAAATTACTCTATGACACATTCTCCTTTGTGCTTAAACACAAACAAGTGTGTTGTCTGAAAAATCAAGCTTTCCAACAGCCTGATTTTATTTCGTTTAGCGCCACACAAACTCAGCAACATATCCCGGGCTGTTTCGAGTGAGTGCGCTGCTTATCAACAATTAAAACTGCATCTGAGAACCGATGCTGACACGCGTGTTTGAGTGAAAAGGGGTGAGGGGGTAGTGGCTGATGAGGTTAGGGAGGTGTGTGAGTCTCTGCGGTATTTGCTTCAGTTTACAATCTGTTTGGGAAAGACGCACAGCACAGGCTCAAATGTTCAAGGCTGTGTTTTTTCGAGTGTATCCAGTGTCCAGGGCTCGTCAGGCATACAGCAAAAATCTGCCAGTTTAATGTGCTCACTGAACAGGAACATTGTGTTTGACTGCGGCTGTTCTTATCTGCCCCTTGGTAGTATCCTACTCACATTCTAATTTACTTTCCACTGAAAGGCATTTTTGTTATTAAATTATTCAAATGAAGACTGCCACAGTATATGAAATAAACTTAAAGAGAATGGGCTAAGATTCCACTTTAGGCAATAATGGCTGCTCGCCATTTTCCAAAAAGAGAATCATTTAAACCAATAACCCTCAAACCATGTGGGAGGGGAAAGCAATAAGACCTACTCTGCATGTGGATACCACACAACAAGAACTGATAAATCAAAACCCTCCACGAAGAACGTTTCCCTCTGAGTGTCACTGTCAGCTATAATAAGTATAAAGTATAATTCTGTGATAATTTAATGTGATTCACACACATTTTTAGACTGGTTATGTATATTGTCTTTGTTCCAGGTATAAATTCAGGTGTAATCAAAAGGGTGATCTACATGGATTAAGTTTACTGTAAGAAGAAAAATTCACCTTTTTCAATTTGACCCTGAAAAAGAACGTGTGGGAGACATAGTCTGCTATACAGCCCCCTATTTTTCAGTTGTGTGTCCACTGAAGTGAAAAGCACGACCATAGTTTTCTCTTTTGCATTTTTCCTGTGACTATTTCAGAGCTTTGTAGAACACATGAATTCCAGTTGAAATTCCAAAAGTAATCCTTCAAGCTTAAATTAGCTTAAACTTTGACACTACAAGAAGATATTTTGAGTGGAGTCTTACTTGCATTAGGGGTGGATTAACCATGTGTTGACAATAAATGTGATATTCATCTGAATTCATAAATGGCTGTAATTACTCTTTTTGCATGCTTTTGTGCAGATATTGTTACAGACTCTGTTGCTACATCCTTGCACTTGTATTCTGGTTTAAATTGCCAAAAAAAAAAAAGAGACAACAGACACAATATAAAAAAAAGTTACAGATAAATCTCACTGTTAGTGCTTATGCTAATATATTTTTTAAAAATTCTATAGATGTCAAGATGACATCTGGTATTCTGACACCCCTAACTTGGATGTTGTCAGCTGAATCATTCGGAGGACTAGAATGATCCAAGCCACATTAGGTTCACTGAAAATGCCTGATGCTTGGATGGACCAGCAATGTTAATTTCAATCCTTAGTGGAAAATGACATGAAAGACCATCACATCATGTTTGTCTTGTTCAGTTTGTACCTGGTGCTGTCATTTGGAGCTTATGAAGTCCAATGGTGTAGAGAGAGCCAAAAACATAAAAGCACAACAACAAAGCAGAAATTTGACAGGCCATTGCAACATCTGTGGCATCCAAAAAGGCAGAAAAAGGCAAAAAAAAAAAGAAAAGAAAAAAAGAAAGGAAAAAAAGACTGTGAAAAAGTCAACTTTTTTGGCACTTCACACTGAGTTTAAACAACAGCAAAAGTACACAGGGGAGAAATTTAATTTGGTCAGCAAAAATCCCCATGGAAAAACAAGTTCAAACTATTTTGTGAAAATAAAACAGTAAAAACATGCCACTCAGTTGAGTTACAAAGCAAAACCAAGCAAGCAAGCAGACAAGAAACTCCAGCCAAGGTGAGGGTATTCAATAAACATCAGTAATAAATACTCATAAAAGCAGCAACTGAATCTACTATATCTGAGTTTAGTTTCAGTAAGGTATGGTGAGAAAGTTGACAATTCTGGCTAGGGGAAAAAAACAAACTCCACTGGGGCTTTTCACAAGGACAGAATGATGAAGAATGTTGTATTTTTGGTATAAACAAATCTGTATTTTTTTTATAAGCTTGTCTTGTCGCACAGCTTTTGCAATCAGAGTCATGATCTGAATGCACTGTTGTAACAAACAAATGTGCTTTTCCCGGATGAGCTCTATAAATTCTCTATAGGCTCCTCTTGTCTGTATTTTATGTTTGGCTGGCAAAAAGAGATTTTAATCACAGCTTACAAGCAATGTTAAAAATAAAAAAAATAAAAAGGAGGGTCCAAAATAGTTGATAGTTTTAGCAGTGAAGCACACAGGAAATGTTGAAAAAGAACTGAACTTCTTGAATTACATTGCAAATGTGACTGTGAACATAAATCTATGTGTAGTTCATGGTCCTCCAGTCCTGCTGCTCTGGCTCACCCATTCTTTCTTTCTCTCTGGTCTTTAATTTCTCTCTCTACCCTCTCTCTGTCTATGTGTGTGTCTGTGTGTGTGTGTGTGTGTGTGTGTGTGGGTGGGTGTTTGAGGTGACCACACCTTGTGTTTCAGGGGTGGGCCCTACCTCTGCTACCGCCTTGCAGTCCTGCACACCTGGGATTAATGAACTCCGCTGATGGTAAGTGTCTGATTTGCTGTGTGCTATTTTAGAGGAAGGGAGACCTTCAGTCTACAGTATGCCTGATCATTAATCTGGAAACAGTGAAGTTGGTTCCTTCTACCAGAAAGTTTACTTGCTACTACTCGGTGCCTTCGCCTCACCTGTTTGTTCTCCTCTGCGCAGGAATTCAGCACTCTCTGAGCTGCTGAGAAAGTTTTCCCCATTGAGAGATTTAACTGTGGATCTGGTGGATTTGCTAACTGGAAGCTGTCAAAATCTTGTCTTTGTGTCTTTGTGAATAAACCCTTAACTTTGATTCAGTGTCTGCTTCTGGGTTCCATCTAATCCATAGACTATGACAGAATGATCAGGCCAAATATTGGACTCAACAGACTCTGATCCTATTTGCTCCTTATCCCTCTAAGAAGCTCAGCCTGACAGACATGAAAACATCTCAGGAAAACAGGATGTGATGGTTCAGAAGATTGCTTAACTTGATGGTATGTTTCCTTCCTCTCTCTCTGTCTTCTCATTCTTGTAACCCTTCACCTGTTGTTTCCCAGCCCCAGCCTGTGGCTTTGCTGTCGCCACCTTCGCCTCCTGAATCTCCAGAGAGAGCTCTCTCTACACCTGCAGTGTTATCTGTTGAGTTAGATTAGACTGGAGGATTCTCAATTCAGTATGTTTTGGTCAGACAACAGAGCCAAACATATGCTTCTGACAGTGCTGAGATTGCTGTTCAGGTTGAGTTCTCCGCAGAGAAGTCCCCCGAGTTGGGCACAGTTTCTAATCTTTCCTATGTTGTCTTTATGGCCAAATTCAGGAGTGTTTTTGATAAAGGCTCAAAGCCTGACAATGTGGCTCTTCACGGTGCAACAAGGTAAGTGAAGTGTGGCTAATTATTCAGTAGATCGTTGGACATCACCTGCCAAACTGAGCCTGTAACTCTCTCCCTCTCTAGTAATCACCCTGAACTGATTCAGTTATGTTTTCATAGCTCCAAACACTCCTCTGGTCCCAGGTTACCCCTGGCTAAGTCAGCATAATCCACATAGACTGGGCTTGTAATACAAGCTCGGGTTGAAGCGGCTATTGCCATCAGAAGCCAGCTTCACCTCCTGGAGATTCTTTCACCAACTGCCATCCAAAACCACCCGACTTGTGATCTTCCCCCAGGTTCGACAAACTCTATGTCAAAGGGGAGAAGTGTGAATTTCATGTTGACTGTTTTATTCCTTAGTTACATCCAAGAGAGGAAAAAAATCTAAGCAGACCCAGCAAAGGCCCCAGCTGTGGTGAACTGACCCATTCCTGCAACTCAGAAACTCCTCCAGTGATTCCTTGGATTCACAAACTTCTATTGCCCCTTCATCTGGAATTACAACAAGATTGCTTTACCACTAACAACTCTCACATCTAAGGTCCCCTTTCACTGAAATGGCTCTGCCCAGAGAGCTTTCAACACTTTAAAAAGAAATGTTTATTTCTGCACCTGTTCTGATCCAGCCTGTTACCTCAAAGCAGTTTATTATCAAAGTGCATGTCTGAGATTCAGGCACTGAAGCTGCGTTGTTTCAACCAAAGGAAGTTAAACTGCATCCCTGTTCCTCTTCTCTCAAAGTCTCTTCCCTGCAGGGTGTAACTATGACATAGGGGACCATAAGCTGTTAGCAGTCAAGCTGGCCCTTGAAGCATGGAGTCATTGACTGGAGGGAGCTGAGCGCTTGTTTGTGGCATAAAAAGACAACATAAACCTTGCCTACCTGAAAGTAGTCATTAGATTCAGCACTCATCGAGCCAGGTGGGCCGTTTGTTTGTGTGTAAACCTCACCATCACTTACAGACCTGGCTCCCGTAATGTCAAACTAGATACTGTATAATGCCATTTATCCATCTGTGACGTTATATGCAAGAACACCACCATCCTGCATCATCACCACTCCCGACTCCTGGATGTCCCTGGTTCAACGTTGCTGTAGATTTTGTGACTGGTCATTCTCATGATTGATTGTTTCTCCAAGTCTGCCCACTTTGTTGTTCTCAAACTCCCTTTTGCCCTAGAGACACTTCAGTTGCTCATCGACCACTTCTTCCACCTTCATGGATTCCTAAAGCTGAGATTTCCAACCAAGGTCCTGAATTCAAGTCCCATGTCTGGAGAGAATACTGTGCCATGCTTGGCATCCGGGTTGGTTTATCATTCAGACTAATGGGCAAGCTGAGAGGACCAATCAGGAGTTGGAGGCATTTCTCAGCTGTGTAGCTTCTGCCAACCAATCCACCTGGGGTATGCAACTTAACTGGATTGAGTATGCCCATAACACCATGACCACCTCCTCTGGTCTCTCCCCATTTGAGGCATCCCTGGGCTATCAACCACCATTGCTCCCCACAGTTAAGATGAGAGCTCTGTTCCATCTGTGCAGCACTATCTTCATCACTGTCACCGGCTGTAGAAAGCATCACAAGCTGCCTTGTTATGGACAATAATAAATATCTGGCAGATGTTGTCTTCAAAGATCCCCAGTTCCGAGCTTTATGCCTGGACAAAATGTTTGGTTGCCCACAAGGCACATACCCCTACAAATTGTATCTAAAACTCTGAACTTCATTGGTCCCTTTGAAGTGGAAGCCTTTTGAAAAGGTGAATTTTTGAATATATCATCTGATACCCTTGCTTAGCCTGTAACTACTGTGCCAGTAATAGATCATGAAGATATTTTATAATCAGGCTTTCATAACAGCCCATTCTGATGCTGTCATACTGTGTTGTACGCCTGCTATCAGCTCATCTCTGGCTTTGCTGGTAAGTAATAGCGTAGGTGGGTGTTATGCTAAAGAGTGAGTCCTTGCAGGTGTTTTCTTTACTTGCTGGCTTTACCAGTGCCAGTGGTTTCTGTTTTATCATTAACATTTATTAAAACTGTGCATGTTTTATCATTGACAAATGATATATTTTCATTGAATGGTGGTCTTTAAGAGCAAATATCACACAGGAAGGCAGACATAACTAATGTTTTTAAATGCACATTGAGGGTGCTAACCAGAACTGACATGGTATGCTCCCTACAACACTGTTTATTATCATTTACATCCAAAATCAACACAAGTACAGGCAGCCCAACATATTTTTGATGTAAAGTACTGGAAAATATGGGTACATACAGTACTAGAGTAAAACTGTGGTAGTGGATGGGTGTATGAGGCTGGAAACTAGTGTTCTCAATCTCTTCAAAGAATGATCCTTTTCTTTGTAACATGTGATTGCAATCTTTTTCTGAACAGATTTTTATTACCCTAAAATGAGTTATTGCCATTTAACAAAATTAAGGAATAACACAAATGATGCACCTGAATGCAATGTAAGACAGGGCTTTACCTGACAGTCTCCATCAGTGTTCTGTTCAGCAAGAAGGTTTACAACCTCTGAATCAAAAAAAAGTGTTCAGCATTACTGTTAAACTGAATATTACCTATTAAAAGTCTCCTCTGAATACCTCCAAAATATGGTTTTAAAATCACCAAAGGCAAATGGCAATAATTTCTGTGACTCATTTTTACAACATTTCATCCTCGGGAAGCTGTAGAAAAATGTTAACTTTGCTCCTGCTGGAAGTGACTTCAGGCCCTGAAGCACTTTAGCAATTAATTAGAGATTTCTAATGATGGAACCATAGTTATGAATAATCATGTCCCAAACCCCAGGAGTTGGCATAGCCTTAAGGGAGATCCACAAGCAGGCTTATTGTAAGTATCAATCCTATTTAATTTACTTTTTCCTCCCATTACATATTATTCTTTGCTATCTACCATCTGATAAAATCTGTTTGCATAGAGATTAAGGCTCACGTCAGGCATTAAATAAACCAACAGTTTCTTATTATTACCCATTCTATTTTTCACATTGAGAGTTTAGCAATTTTATAGCATCGCTGAGTGTGTTTTTTTCTATTAACATCACAGGAAGGATTACTGTTGTGGATTAGAAGCACAGAGTCATGTGTGGGTAGAACAGGTAAGCAGAAGCAGAAGTGTTGCTATGGTGTTGGATTTGAAAGTACTCTTTATGTTTCAAGATATCAGACTTGCGTGGGCAAAGTCTGTGCAGTTGTCATCCATCCGACCTCCAAGCTCAAGTCACATTTTCCTGTGCAGCATTTGATCTCAAATACAATGATAGATGGATAAATCAGAACAGTGTTTGCAATAATAAAACTGTGAAAATGAGTCAAAATCTTCTCTAAAGATACAGCAACGTGGAAAAAAAATATAAAATTGTTACTACTTCTACAAGGAATTTGGAAAGAAAAATAATTATGAAAAATTTCAAACAAAGAGTAGTGCTTAAAGTGCTTTTTTTTTCAAGGGGAAACACAAAAAAGGAAAATGGTAAAGTTAAAAGAACGACAAGTTAGCATCCGTAAAAGGACCAGCAGGTTTCTGCCTTCCAGCAGAAAGAACCTGTTTTAGAAACCTACATTGCCTCTCATTAAATGTTGATAATATAACTATGTCATCCAGGGCAATCATTAACTTTTCAATAGCCAATAGCCAAAACTCATTAAATTTTACTTCAGCTCCACATCTACTCTACATTAGCAGCAAAGTAATAGAGAAAAAAAATATTTCTATGCTGACAGAAATATTTTTGTTGTGTAAACAGCTGCAGAAAAGCACAAAATCACATACTTTCTTGCATCTTTGTTTTCTATGTGGCCAAAAACCTGACACATAAATTCAAATCTGTAATTATTAAACAATATCTGTCTCAAGCAAAATAACAGCTGAATGAGACTAAGAGCTGTGACTTGCAGAATAAAAAAACAAAACAAAACAACACCAACTATCCACAATATGCTAATAATGTCATCCTTTTGTATAGTTTTTAAATTCTGAAAGCATATCATTGCAGAGAAAATATCTTATCATATCCTGCAGACACTATCACCTGTGAAGAGAGCAAAACAACCCCCATAGTTAAGCTCTGGCATGCAAAAGCAAAGCTCCAGTAGACACACATATAATAATAAAAAAAAAATAAAAATGAAAAAACACCACACAATGAGTTCTACTTCCCTTGTTTTCTTCTTCAGACAGGCATCCCAGTGGGTTGAACATACTGGCTGATATACTGTACAGCATGTGTACAAAAAAGTCCCATCAGTGCAAAAAGTGATCCAGCTCAGTCACAAATTGTTTGCCCTCTCTGCCTCAACATTCTGTGTGCCAGCAAATAGCATTTTTAAGAGGCAGTACCTGACAAAGAAACCCCCACAGGTATCTGGAAACCATTGTCTTCTCACTAAATTCAGCACTGCAGAGTCAAAATCTCTCAATATAAGTGAAAAGAGTAGTAAACAGTAAAGCAGGCAGTTCAGTGATTTAGCCAAATGAATAGTAATAGTAAATGTTCATTACCTACATATGGAAAAATGTAAGTGGACTACTACTATACAGGAATATAAACATATATGTCTGCAAAAATGAAAGTGGTGGTTACATGGCAGCACAACACTGTAGTTTCCATCTAACTCTAATTGATTTGCTGCTGCCAGCATATGTGATTGTACTTGTTCTTCATTCCTCTCTTCCCTGCATACTGCTGCTTTTCTTTAAAGTGTGATAGTATCTTGTCAGGGTCTAAATTAGACTGATTTTCCCCTCCATTCACTGTCCAGTGTCATTGCTTTACATATTTGTCTGAGATATCAGGTTTAAAACCCAGTTACAATCTGACACCTCTCTTTGAATATAGCTTTTTTTTTCACCAAGTGATCCCCAGTAACAGGATTTCAAACACAATGGTACTATTTTGCTGTTGCATGTAAACATTCTGGCATTCTGGGTATGTTATCAACATAAATTGAACATAAAGGATAAACACGGCTTCACGGTCTTATAGGCCTGGTAGGTCCTTAATCCTACCATATTTCTAATGGCCATTTTCTTTGAGAACATTAACCCACTGCACATGATTTATGTCCTTGACTCAGTATTTTCAATTGTTGGAAAGTCCTATTTAATACAACATGATGTCCGTTGACTGCCCCTCCCTGAGCCTTGTTCCCTTGGTGGTATCTTCCTGTTAAAAGGGAGTTTTTCCTTCCCACTGTCACCAAGTGCTTGCTCATAGTTTTGACTGTTGGGCGATCCACCTCTAAATGCTGAGATCTGTTTTTGTTTTTTTTTAAAGGTGGCGATAACCAAAAGGCTGCAATGGGACTTCACAAACCAATGGGTGATGTTGTGGAGGTTGTAACCATCTTCCAGTTGACAGTTTTCATTAGCGGAGGCATTGGAGACTAACAACAGTACCGTATAAAATCAATGAACTGCTGGTAAACCAGCTGTGCACATCTCTAGGGCCTTGCAATGTTATTTTAAGCATGAAAGCATCCTAATAAACTCTTAAGCACTCACAATGATTAGCTATTGCATAACTGTGCCAGGGTTAAAGCCCAGTTTTAATGTAGTTTGGGTATTACTAGGCTTCAGTCTCGGGCTGTATTCCAAAAGGACAATTTAGGAGAATTACTGGAGGCACTTCAAGATGTCAAGATACCCATTCCATCAATGAAAACCTGAAGAAACATTGTGCTGCTGAAGAGAAATGCATCCCTCACATGTGGTCTTTGTCAATTTGCCACATGCATATTTTAATGTACAACAGTACAGCTAAATGACTGCCAGACCACTGCGTGTTGCTTTATTCTGTTTCTCTTTCCGATTAAAAAAAGGCCTGTCCACTGTGTGGGCTGATGCACAGACATGCATAACAACATAATAGCAGCATCTTCTTGATTTCATTTGAGCACATTTATAAAGAGAACATTTTTTGTGTGTGTTTGGAAGAGTTGGCAAGAATGTATTGGTATGCACATGGGTTACTACACTTCTATATGGCATAATTTGCACATCTGTTGTTTATTATCACTGTCACCACTAATATCTGCAATATCACATGGGAAAGCTAAAAAAGGAAAACATATCAGCAAAAGCACTGTGAGCCTTTATGCATTTGGGGGCATTTTTGTTCTTCTTTATTAATGATAAATTAAAGGGATGTTCGCTTTGGCAGAAAGCCTTGAATAAACCAGACAATTAAATGCATTATCACTTTTGAAAGACAGATTTTTCAAGGTCCCGGCAGGTACTCTTTTTTTTGCTCTGCCTTTGGGGAAAATGCTTTAAATGAAGAAGGAAAAAGTAGCGTAAACGTTCAAACCGCAGGCTTTATTTACCACTGAAAATGTGTATATTTGCATTGTATAAAGACAGACTATAATTTCATTAACACAACTTAAAATGGGGAAACAAGGACTCTTGGAAGAAACTGGGTATGCCAACAATTAGCATTTTCATACTAAGATAGGACAAGGCCACAAACAAGGAGCCAAAATATGCTCATACAGTTAGCAAAGGGATATTTTAAACTTTTATTTATATATTTTTGCCCACTACCAGCATTTTTCCACAGCACCAAACGATATCCAGAAAATAGTAATGTATACAGAATCACTGTGTATTTGAATAGTCTCTCTTGTGTAATAAAAAACAATAAAAACAACTAGTGTGCAAGCTGTGCCAGGTAAAGTAGATCCATTCCTGCAGAACCAAGCAAGTAATAGTAATAGTACAATTTCACTTGTTTTCTTTCAGGTGCACAGTCATTGCCAAACTTCAAACAAATTTCTATAAAACCTAATTTGATAAATCTTGATGATAAACAACCTTGCATGGAATTTTAATGGCAACTTTATTTTAGATGATCAGATGGTTTAAACATAAGGCTGTTGGTGCTATCAGAGCCTTCATTTGTACCAGACTTTTTATAAGAGTCACAGACTTTTGTTGATATTCATCAAAGCCTCTAAGCCATTTAAATTATTTTTAGTTATAATAAAGTTAGGTTACAGTGTTGGCAGAGTAGAGGCAGAGGTCATGTGACGAGATGCAGCTAATGTGCACACTCTGGAGATATTTTGGCAGCTTATGAAGAGTTACTCATTTTTGAATCAGACCCTTCCAGAGCACCTTCAAGTCTCATGGTTCCTGAGTCAAATATTCTATAATTCATATTTTTCAGTATAAAATCTTCATGAATAAAATCCAAAGAACTTGCAGAGAACCACATGTATTGCAGTTCACACATTGTATAACATTTTCTGTATTTATCATCCATCCATCTATCCGTCCTTTCATCCATCCATTCAGCCATCCTTTCATCCATCCATCTATCCATCCATCCATCCATCCATCCATCCTTTCATCCATCCATCCATCCATCCATCCATCCTTTCATCCATCCATCCATCCTTTCATCCATCCATCCATCCTTTCATCCATCCATCCATCCATCCATCCATCCATCCATCCATCCATCCATCCTTCCATCCATCCATCCTTTCATCCATCCATCCATCCATCCTTTCATCCATCCATCCATCTATCCATCCTTTCCTCCATCCATCCATCCATCCATCCATCCATCCAGCCAGCCAGCTAGCCAGCCAGCCGTCCCGTTTCTGTTAACATGTTTTTTGCCACCAAGTAGTACACTTTTTTCTAAAATGGTA
>VUQK01001050.1:6462-22412 GCA_015106715.1 Bujurquina vittata | reverse complement strand
ACAAAGAAATACAAATCATCACTCTTCCAAATTTTCAACAGAATAAATATCATATATTATGAAGTGTTAGCAAAGACACAACTTGATTTCTGTCATGTTTTCATTATAAACAATGTTTCAGCTTACTTTATAGAGAGATAGAGTTATATTTATATGGGATCTTCTACATGTATTCATCACTGAATATTTCTAATGGGGTTAACCAAGCTTATTTACTGTATGTCAACTGCATTGCATGAAAGCATCAGCACAAATACTGCACATAAAGTGCTGTTAATTAAAGTCCATTGCTTAGAAATGCTCAAGCCAGCCTCTAATCTCAAAGCAGCAGGATGTTGAGAACAAGGGTAGATTATTTTCAGGTCAAAATGTAATTCTCTGCAAAGGTTCCTATCAAAATCAAAGACCTGAAAATGGGTGTAAATGTAAGGGAAAAATGGTCTCTGATGTCTGTAATGAGTAGAGGATGTCAATGAGTGTTTACATTTTTGTTTTTGTTTTTGTGAACTGCTGTCTAACATCTTTACTCTGGCCTGCTCCATTTACTTCATAGTTTTCACCTTTTTAATACAAGCTATTTTACTTTTCATGGAAAGTAAAACCTTAACTGACTGCATCGAAAGTTCCTGAAACCTGGGAGAAAACAGCAGAATGCAGACGTAAAGTGTGCAACAGAGAAAGGTCTGCATTTAACAGTTGGTGAAATATTCAATTTGGTAAATTCAGCATTTAACTTTAGTTAAATATTTAGTTTAGCAAAACCTTAATTTGGGTTTTAGTTAAATATTTAACTTAGGGAACACTCTGTATGATTTCATTAAATATTCATTTTGGAAATTTAACATCAAGTTGAATATTTAGTCTGGGGCCAACTTCTGTCACATCACAAAACACATTTTTGCATTTTTCTACCCTAATTTGTTCCACCTATTTCATCTATACAGCTCTTCAGCAGCTCTTTGGCAGCCATGATACATTTTTCATATCAAATGTGAAATTTGTGTGTTTATCTTAAGCTACACAAAGATCAAAATGTAGAGATGCCACAAGCTTTCCTAAGCATAACATTGCATATTAAATGGTATTCCCTGATGGCAAAAAAAACCAGAAAAGAGAAATAAATAATAAGATAAAGAACAGTAATCTATCTGTAATCAAAACTAGACAGGCCTGATAGAACCCTCTGTACCTGACTGAATGCAGTCCACTCATAAATGGACTGAAGCGAGAGGTCTTCAGCCCCCCTAATTACCTTCATGGCAGACTTCATGACAGAAAAACTAGATTTGACTGTCTGAACATCTGAAACTTAAAGCAAGATGTGTACTGCCTGTGGAATAAGCAAAGAAGCTGTCGGACACTGTTATACGAAATGCATTTCAAGGTGTAAATAAATTACACCGTCCTGTCCATAGGGGTCTGAAATCAGCAAACAATTCACTAAAGTGACCTTGTGAACAGAATTTTTATCTTTTGCTAAAGAATGAAAGAAAAACCTTCAAAAGAGCTGCCAGGCGGGAAGCAGTTTAAAAGTTTCAAAAGATAAGCAGGATGGAATCTTAAAAAGAGGGGTTTAAATGGCCAGGAGCCAAATTCAACAGCTTGGGGTGTAAAATCCTAAAGACCTTATGACCATATCGGAGAGCAGTCCATCAAGGTGAGCAGAGTATGTGGTAGGAGTGAAGTGCATGAGGTTGGATGAGGTCAGTGAATCGTTAGATCTGAAGATGACCTGAGAATCTTATCTTATCTGCGCTGTTGAACTGGGAACCAGTGCCAGTGTTGCAGCGTGTGGGCAAGGTGTTCCCAGGGTCAATAGGCACAGTTGAACACAGATGAAATACATTATAAATACTACTACTGATATTTATAACCTGGAATACTGGATGTTAAAAAAATGAAAACACAACTCAGCTGAGTTTTTTTCTCTCTCTAAGAAACGCAGGGATATATCAGATGTCCTTAATTCACACTAAATTAGTCTGTTGTTTAGATAGACACTTTCCATTAAGAGATCAGATTATTTTACATTATTAAGATTACATTCATTAAAGTGTGGGCTGTTTAAGCTGTTTACTTGAGTAAACAGTGTAAGAGGCAGTTGAGTGGAGTCTAGGTAGGACAGCCAGTGGGAGCTTCGGCATCCAGTTTGAAAATAAAAAGGTCCTGGTTAATCAAAAGATCAATTGATATTCAATACAGCAATTTTTTTCCAACCAATTCTAAATAACTGCTCACACAGAAACCTCCAATTTTGTGGAGGCAGTGATTTGGAATGAAACTGAAACCAGAAAGAAAGAAACTCTCACAACAAGGACTCCACTGCTCAATATCTAACAAAACCTTTCAAAAGCTTTCTCACTAAAGGTAATGGGCCCCTCCCTGCGCTGTTTGTAGGATTTTTTGCTGTTTATTGGCTGCAAAATATGTATTTATCTCCCTCAATAGCAAAAGTGGCATCCTTAATGTCACCAATTGTAATATACACAGGTAAATATTTGGGTAATTGTGTGCTGTAGAGCTGTAAGGCAATCTAATTTGAATAAAGTCACAAATAACCTGCGATGTCACGGACATGTTTACTGTATGTAGTGGAGGCAAGAGGAAAAACCACCACAAAAACACACATTTTAAAATATGCCCACTGTCTCTTATCACAAGAGGATACCAAATATCCCCTGTTCCTATGACACCCATTTCAAGCTTCATGCCACTATTTGGCATTTATGTTAGTGTTACAGTTATTCAGCCACACACACACACAAAATGAGTGGTTAAGGCTCATTCTTCTCTATTCTCCCATGCACTGAAAACCTTAGATAAGTGCTCCCAACAAATGACCTCGCACAAGTAAATGTTCAAGACTGGAGGACTTGTTGGACAGAATGTGCCTGCCCCTGAGTGGGAAAACAGGAAAGAGCCAAATCCAGCAAGAGACTAGTAGAGAAGTAAGGGATGCCTTTCCGTGAGATTGTTTTTATGCTAGTTGATGGAAACTGATAAAAGCATTTCCAGAAGGACAAAGACACTGAATAACATGAAAAAAAATCGACCTCATCATCGTATCATTTGCTTACAAAAAGAGCTTTTCATTAACATAGTTTTCTGTTTCCCAGTTCTGCTTCAAAAGGTCACGCACAAACATCCCAAAGACTAACATTTTTCCTCCCGTCGCTGAACATCCGATAAGAAATCTGCACAATGAATAGTGACATCTATCTCATCCTGACACATGAAACATATTGAAAAATATGCTTATCGCTCTGTAACACAGGGCGAATTTTAATTGAGCAGTTTATCTAAATGATTAAGTCAAATGACAACAATATTTTTTGGCAAGATAAAATTATCATTTCAAATGTCCCTCTATTCAGTAGCCCTCTCCCCTTTAAGACCTCTCCCATAAAGTGAAAATGTCCTCTGAATTTTAAACCTGCAATATGAAGATGCTCGTTGTGAAAAGGTCAGAAGGGCTCTTTCATTCAGCCTTTGAGACTTTCAATGAATGTTATCATTACCAAACTTACGTTCAGTCCGGCCCACTACGGCCTCGACATGCTTTTGATGATGTTGAATTTCCGGGTGTCACTTTAAATATTCATTGAAATTTATGATCTGTTTTGAGTGGAATGAAAATGCCATCTGTGCAATCAAACTTTCATGATATATTGATTTAAAAAAAAAAGAAAGATATAAAACAGACCTGAGCCTTTGAAGAGCACAGTCACATCCCATATTTTCCACTCCATCTGCTATGTTGATTTGCCAGCTTTTATACATTGGCTTTTCCTTTTTTCTTGAAACACACACATTTGCAATTCCAAACTTTTGCCAAAGTAATATCTAGCTTTAGCACAGAGTGGACAAGAAAAATCATCTGTCGAGAGCCAGTAGAAGAAAGAAAGAAAGAAAGAAAGAAAGAAAGAAAGAAAGAAAGAAAGAAAGAAAGAAAGAAAGAAAGAAAGAAAGAAAGGGGAAAAAACATCACTGCCAGCAGCAAATTTCACTAATAATGTAAATTCTGTGTCTAATTGGCAGCTCACCAGCTGTTTCTCATCAAAATAATGAGTCTGTTTTCCTTTTATGAGAAAATTATCTATCTTCTTTAGACACTGAAAGCTTGGCTTCAGTTTCTGTGTATTTCCACTGATGCAGTTTGCCCTGACTACACCACTACACCCTGAGGTTTTCAGATCTGGCCTGAACTTGCCCATCATAGCCAGCAGCTAGAAAGGAAAGAGAGAGAGAGGCTTTCACCACCAGCAGACAGCTCATTCACTGCTTAAGACTTACTGATATATTTCCTGCCTTTGTTGGTTAAGACAACACAGAGACCCCTTCATAAGTCTTCCTGCTCATCTTCGTCTCCTTCAATGGCTCACTGCACAGTTTGATTGTATGCAGATGAGAAAATCTGAATAAGTCAGGTTTTTTTTTTCTTTTTTGCACATGCATAACCAGAGGGTCTTAGATCTGCCACTTGAGTGTGACTTATTAATGATTTCTGGGACTCCAACCCTTGCATATGCACTGAGCAATATAAAAGGTTAATAGGTATTTTATTTGCACAGTCTGGAGAAAGGCTGGAACATGTAGTCAGATTACAGTTATTGCTAAGCATTAAACAAAAGGATTTTTTAGCAGTCAGCATAGGAAACTGAGTGGCAGCTACTGAGTAGGATGAGCACTGTATTAATAAAATGTTAGGAAAGAAAGCACACACAAGGAAACAAGAAACTCAGAAGCCATCATACAGTGGGTCTGACATCAGCAAGAGCCTGCACTCATGTTAACATCTCTGTGATTTAATGATTTCAGCTAAATGCTAATGTCAGCATCCTAACAAGCTCCCAGTAAGATTTCTCAGAGGGCTGTTATGAAGAAATATTGTGCTTTATTAATTATGTTTGCCATCATAGTTCAACAGATTCTGATTAGTGGTAAATACAAAGTGAGAGAAAATGACTGACCAACTGACAGACTGGCATTCATGAAACATGCCTTAGTGGCAAAACGTATATTATTAGGTGAAGAAAAGCTCAAACAGTGGAGATTTGGAAACTCATGAGCCTCCCCAACATGTACTAAACACCTCTGACACTTTTCTCTATACATACACATAAGCATGGAAGCACTCCCACTGAGTTTTGTTGTGGAATCAAATATATTTCCAAGACACCACTTAGAGCATTTATGGGTCATTTTCTTTCACGGCACAAGATATATTGCTAAGTGATTCCATGCAATTATGTAGTTTGAACGATGTGACACTGAAAGTTCACAACTTGCAATGTCATTGTTACAATATATAGTGTGTAGCTTGTTCTTCAGTATTTCCTACATACTGCTCAAGTGAATACACTTCAGGAAGGCACTTCATTTTAAATCATTGTTGATGCACTGTGCATCAACAATGCATCAAAAAATCCTAATTACATAGCATTTACAGTAAACTGTAAACATCTCCGAGAGATAAGTCCATTACAGAAATGGGCATACTGTCAATATGCCATCATCTTACATCTTGAGTCACAGGCTGGAAAGCAGCATCTATATTTGCATCATTGTTTTTATTTTCTTTTTTTTATCACAGCTGCATATAAGATGGTTGATGATATAAGTGAAGGGGAGATGGTGAATACAGTGTGCCAGAGAGTGCTGAATTTACATCCCATTAATGAGAATTTACATCAACACATGAAGGCAACTTGACTAGAACTGCATACTGTCTCCTGCTTGGGTATTCAAATTCTATTTACATGTACTGAATACTGAGTATTGAATTCAAGGTGACCCCAAACTTAGTCCAGTATTAATGCGCTGATATCCACAATGGCTTCACTGAATGTTCCCTCGTTACTTGCTAATGAATTTTGAAAAACTGACTTTTATCTACGTAACTGCAATCATGTCTTTTGCAGTGCATGTGATCATCATGCTTAATTAATACTGTGCTCAGCTGCATCATGCTGATGTTAGTTTTGATATATTACAACCCTGGGAAATTCAGCTAGAAGCAGAAACGTCACAGCTTTATATATTTTTTCTCTTTTTGCAAAAGTTAATCCATCCCACATGCCCCAGCAGTTTGACACACAGTAACGTCATAAATACTAATGCAAGCTGCAAACACATTTGCCAGGGGACGCAGCCAACAGTCTGTTTGGAATAATTGTCTTGGCGCTTTTTGTATGGTCATTTAACTAAATGGCAGTATTTACCTCATATCAGGCCTTACTCACAGATAATGTCAGTGGTAGTGAAAGTCAGGTTTGCTTGTTGCCTCTCTGAAGACCTGAAGATATGGGGCCAATCAACCTCTGAGAGGGTATAAATAATCTTTGTGCTGCATATTAAATACTTTTCTTTCTTATTTAAATTCAGACAGTTGGAATGGCAGTTTTAATGTTCATATATTTCTGCTGTAAAACAATGGAAAATATTAATTTTCCACTGGAAGAATTTAACAGTTGACACTTTATTGAAAGTCTAATGACAGATACCCAAGTGAAGCAGCCAGAAACTTGCTCAGGCTTTATAAATCCTTTAATAAGAATTTTGCATTTAGTGTAACAAAATGTAACCAAATTCTCCAAGGCTTCCATTTGGACTCTAATTTAATGCCCAAGCTGTTATGGATTTGATGTTCAAAAACAATGAAAGAGGAAACAAAACTTGTAAGGTGACAGAGGAGACTGTATAATTGAAAATGAAATCATAGAGCCCCTGAAGAGACCATAGTAATTTGCATAATAATGAATACGCATGTGTTATTTTGTAGTCCCATACATACTGTTTAACTACACTAAGACTTTGAAATTGTTTGTTCCTGCGCTTTGAACCTCTTGTTGTACAGCCTACGACTTTGAGCTGAGCAAAATGACAGAAAAATAATGGCGCACCATCTCTGTCACGTCAGAGTTTTCTGTAAATTCATTTGAACACATCTGTTCCCCTGGAGTGTCATCAAGTGATGCAGCTGTAAAATGTGGGAGCATCATCTGTTAATGGGGACAAGCACAAATGGCCACCACAACCCATCAGCTGCCATTTATTTAGAAATAAAATGGACTTATTTGTAAACTCAGTCAGTTTTCTCTGCTCAGGGGACAACTGAAATGATATCCTACCAGCGGAAACAATAAATTGAAAATGAACCTAAACGCTGAATAGCTGAATAAAACCCAGTTATCTAATTTATCAATTAAAAAACTTGCGTTCCCTGCCCATATGCCTGCCATTAGCAGTCTGTTATTCATCGTGTTGGCGAGCAAGTGCTTTTTGCCCTTGACCTGAATGAAATATTCAATGGAGAGCTACACACACACACACATACACACACACAAACTCACACAGATGCCGAGCAAATGCAGGTGCTAGCTTTGGATGGGCAACAAACAGACATCTTCATCTCCAGCAGTCACTGGAGTTGTCATTGCTCTGCGCTGACCCTCGCCAAGCTGCCTGACGCCTGCATCACTTTAATGGTTTGATTAAGGTGAGCCTCAGACATATAAGGAAGGATTACTGTGACTGCATCTGTTCCACTTGGATCTGCCTGTGTGGGGGCATCACAGCATCATATAAGTCTCTAACTGGAAAACCGAGAAAACAGAATTCAAACCGTTTTAGATTTTGGATTTTTTTTTTTGTCCTACATCATAATTCTAGTTTAATATCTCAGTTTAATCACAAGTTACGTATAGTCGTGTCAAAAAAAAGTTTTGTGTTTTCTGTATAACTTTATCAGTCTGGCACATCTTTGTGGAGGAATTTTGTGACACTCATTTGCAATGTTGCTTGAGTTCATTGAGGTTTTCAGGCATTCATTTACGCACAGCTCTCTTAAGGTCCCACCACAGCATTTCAATCAGCTTGAGGTCTGGACTTCAACTTGGCTCTTGCAATACCTTGCTACTTTCTTTTTCAGCCATTCTGTTTAGATTTGCTGGTGTCCTTGGGCTCACTTTCCTGTGGCGTGACCCAATTTGAACCAAGCTTTAGCTGCTGGATTGATGGTCTCACATTTGACTCTAGTACACAAATGAGTTTGTGGTCGACTCTATGACTGCAAAGTGACCAGGTCCCACGGCTGGAAAACAAGCCCAAATCTTTACTCCAGTAAAAGTACAGATACTTGCATTAAAAAAAATACTCTAGTGAAAGTTGAAGTACTGATTCAACTTCTTTACTCAAGTAAAAGTGAAAAAGTGTTGGGGGGGTGGGGCATCAGAAGCTTTGATGGACCATCAGAGTCTAACCAACAAATAGATTAAATGAGTTGTGTATATCAATAAATAATGTTCAACTTTCCTTATTGAAATGAAAAGAAAAAAGTTTGTATATGGGAATACAAACTTTATTTCAATCCAAAATCTATTTTTAAGGAATAATTTGCGGCATGCTTTTTCCTGTATATTGTCCTCATCTTTGATGCGCGTATTGTGCATAAACGGCTAAAGTGCTGCAGGTATCAGATTAATCAAGTACATTTAATTAGCACTACTTACCCTCTAAATTCCAATGAAAGCAGTTAGGGTGTACGTACAGTAGTCGCTCACAGAGCTACATAGAGTCCTGGGAAAACTTTATTTTCATGACTGTATATCATGTATATACTGCATTATACATGGCTGTAGATGAAGTTACCCCAAATTAAGGCTGTTTCCAATCTTTGTATTAGCAAAGCTAACTAGCTGCTGGTTGCCACTTCATATGTAAACTACAGAGTTGAGAGAGGTGGCAATTTTCTCGTCCCACTCAAGAAAGCATATGAGCGTGTTTTCATATAATCTGACTTTATTCAGTTATCAGGATTAATTCAGAGAGGTGCTTACATTCATGCAGAGCAAAATACAGTTTTATGTTGTCTTTGCTGAAAGAGCCAGTGGACCTTTTTGGATGAACGACTCCATATGCTGCATCTCTCACACATAAGAGCTGCAGGCCGGAAACAAGGCAGAAACTGTTCTCAGTGGTCCTTACGACATGCTGGCTTTGTCTCCGGGGCTTTTGGGTTTGCATGTGTGAGGCCAAACTCATAAAGCCTTAAAATCCTTCCTCTGTTTCACAAAAAAACCCCAAATTGACTTAAGCTACTTTAGCTCACTTTAACCTAAATTAATTTGTCCTAACTTCCCGTTAAGTATATGAAATAAATAAGTAAAAACTTTTTTTATTCCACGTCTTACTTTTAACAGGGGGCTGTGACAAATATGTAACCATATGACCGTGATGTAACAATCTTTTTTGCTGACAGCAGATTATTCATTAGATCATAATAGCAACACCAGCTGCTGCTCTTATACTTGCTGATTTGTGCATATTTGACACCTTTGTAAGCACTGCATGTGGAAGTATTCACAACTCTTCCTGGCACGCTGAATAGGGGAGAATTTGAGCATTTCTTTAAAAAAATGTACAGTATTAATTAAAATGCCGCTTTTGCATGCAGACGAGATTTCATGATTTACTTCTCCTTTCTCATTTCGGGGACCCCCCCGGTGATGTGCTCGCTTGATTCAACGTGTTTTCCTCTCAGAGCAGCATTATGGGAGATGCACAGCTGTTTCAGTCGTCAAGAATCAGGTGGTACTCCCATTCTGCCATACACAAATGATGTGATTTGCGAAAAGTGAAGAAAAACCTTTAAAATCTTTATTGGGGGTTACAGTATGAGGCTTGGGAGTGCTGAGAATTTTAGTGGCAACACAGGGGTATTTGTCCAACTGCTGCAGTGCTTTTACACAATTCAGTGCATCTTTGCATGGCTTGAGAGACACCAACATACTATCCATGGTAGAGCTATTGGGCAGATAAAATAATCCAGAATTAAACAGGTGGTCTGGAGCTATTGTTTGGTCACAAACTTCTGTTTGAAAGAACACTTTGTGTTTATTGCAATTAAAAACTAAATTTAGACTGGTCAACTTTATAAATTGACCCAAGGAAAAAGTAGGTTTATATTCCAGAACAGTGGGATGGATAATTATAAATAAACACTGTATTCATTATAACTGCAAAAAAAAAAAAAAATCATTCACACTGATGTCACAAATCAGTAACTGGAACTATCCAAACAGTCTGAACTGCATAAGGCTCATGCATGGCTTCACTTTGTTCATAATTGTATTTCATTGTAAGCAGTCATATCATATTTGCTCAGGACAGTGAGGAAAAAAAAGCATAACTGGAGTTCTGGTGCAGAAAAAGCTCAGTATAATCGTTTTACTGAATAATACAGTGTTGATTTCTAAAAGAAGTTTTGTGAGTTCTGTGTTGCATTTTAATTAAAAAAGCACCACAGGCCTGAAGCCATCTGATTTCTTCAAATTAAAGCAAAGAGTTAAAAAAAAAAAAGACGGTGCACACAGAATAATGAAAATCCATTTTTTCCAAAATCCCTCTAGTTTAGAAACTTAGCAACCCACGAGGAAGCAGCAAAAGCCTGTCTTTCATATTTGTGAAAATTTGTGGGGTCAAGTTTAAAAGTTATACATACGTTTAGCCTGCTGCTGTGGGGCTAGTTTTTTATTACAGTTTGTCCTGTGGATGCTGATGATTTACTAGTGATGAAATTATCCACGTTCGAATATAAATAATAAGCAATCTTCTGGCATTGTGAGATAGTTTAAGAGCCTCCCTGTATTAAAATTGACATGCAATAATAAAACAAGCAAAATCAGTACAAATAATGTACAGTTTAATATGAGTTCATGAATAATTCTCATTCTAATGATTGCTAATTAATATGTCAAGCTAATAAGCTTATGAGGGATTTTGTGGTTCATCAAAACCTTGGAAATCTCTGCTGAGACTGAAGCAGTGCATGACTGTCAACTTAACAGAAATGTGAGAGTGCAGTTGTGCCAGTGCTCATGCATGCTTGTGTGTGTGAGTCATGCTTTTATTGCTTTATAGCTACAATAACACCACCTGCAATAATAGCTGAGCATGTTCCTGCTGCGTGTGAGTGCACTTCACTTGCCCTCTTCTCACCTTAACAGAAGCAATGGTGTTCAAAAGAATGAAGTGCTTTTAGCCTGAGTTTATCAAAACAATCCCTTTCTCTGCACCATCTGTCAGAAATCATGGGTCAGCTCACAACCTTTAACCTTGGGGTTTTTATTCAAGCATGGAAGTCTAGTAATGAAAAGTTTTAAAGGAACTGAAACAAGTATTTCCTTTAAACACTTTCCAACCTCTGCCGATCATACACTTCACAATCTGCTCTGCTTTTTTCATCATTACGTGAGCTTGGGAATTATTTAGACAACACAGTGTGGGCGGATGTCCTTTTGTCAGTATGCACAGCATCTGTGTGGGCTGCCTGCTGGGCTTAGCTCTCTTATGGATAGGGCACTGGAAAACACAGGCTCCCTAGCTGCAGTCAGACAGATGCAGACTGGTGGGCGCCTTCTTGCTAACTGCCTGCAGACAGATGCACCAACACAGGCTACAGTGTACCAACACTCAGTTGGAAATCACTGCAAGAGTGATGTGGGTATAATGTACATGTGTGCCTGAGTCCACTTCCCTGGCCTCTGACCCACCAACAGTCTGTTTACATCCTTTAAAACGACTCAGATGTTGTGAATGAAAAAACAAGACTGTGTAGGATGAATGTTTCATCAGGATGTATGCATATATTATTATATTATTGCTATAACCTTGCCGTGCCTGTTACTTCCTCTTGTATCATTCAGCCGCATGTACCTCCACCAAGGCGGAAAGTTCCCTCCTTGCCAGCCAAGAACGGAATCCCTGGATCATCATGGAGAGTTTGTGACATTTTTAATGAGGATGCCAATTTCTGATTTCACTTAGACAGTATGTATCTGTCAAGATATGATGCCAAATGTCCAGTATCCAAATAGGAAAAAATCCATCCAAAAATTCCAGGATCCAGAATCAGATTTTGAAAAATATTATCACTTGCTTTGCTTTTGATAATTACCTAAGAAGGTTAATGACACTGTGGGAAACTATTGCCAGTGGCAGGATCGCATGTTGGATTTCATACAGCTCGGTCAAAAGAGCTGTAATTGATTGCTGAACTTCGGCTGTGCTCACAGGTGGAGTTTGTTCCTGCTGGATGGAGCTTGGCTGTCGAAGTCCCCCTGTTTTCAGTTTTTATGAAAAGCTCTAATCTAACTGGCTACTCCCTGTAGCTTTATGTTTATCATACACTCATGACTATCAGTCTTCCCAGCAGGTAAGCGAACAAACATGCAGTATTTGTCAAAAGTCAAGCAAATTCTTAAACACGCTATCAACAAGTTCTTTATAACTACATACATAAAACAAAAGTTTTACGTATGAATGCACGTATGTATTAGCAAGTTTATGTTTATATTATATTAACTGAACCTGAATGGGCAGCTCATACTTCACAACTGAGAGGTTTCCTTTGAGCTACATCCCTTCTATTATATTACATGTCTGTGATATGTAGTTGAGATGTTTCTAAAGACATTTTATATGATTAAAGAAGGCATCAGTTCCACAAGATGAATAATTAACTAGTTATTTTTTACCCCTCCAGGGCATGAAGCTGCTGCCAGTCTGTGTGCAGACAGGTGAGAGGATTGCTGACTGTATAAACGATGGCACTGAGTCAGAGGATCTCATGGTTTCACAGGCATGCAGCCAAGCTTGTTAATAAAAGGGCCTAGTAGGGTATTGTACTGAATTTAAAGCTTAACATTTGAATAATTCAAACATAGAGGTATTATAAAGTTTATGTACATTCTTGCTGTTCTTGTATATTAAACCACTATAAACATTATATACGGTACCTTCTAATGAAAACATTTTCATTGTCCAGGTCTTCATGACGCCATTGGAATTGAAGGTAAAGAAAAAAATACGTGTCAAACCTGCTTTGACACGTATTCATGACACTGAGGTTAAATCACAATCTGTCGCAGAACTTCAAATTTCAAGTCAATGTACTTACTGGCATCTGAGAAATTGAGCCTCCAAGGCTAAGCAAGCCCCTGAATCATACATGTAGTACAATTCCCTAAGGTATGATGTGTGAAATATCGGTATGGCCCTACTTCACTTTTTGCCTCTAAGCTAATGGATGGTGAAGGAGTAGTAGGTTAAAAAAATGACTAGAGTAGGCACACAGGCACTTTGCCATTTTTAATTATACATGTTTTGCATCCCTGTCAAAATAACCCCACTGTGCTTTCCCTGTAAGAATATATATGCTGGTCACTATTTACAGATCTGGAGTTCCATTCCTTTAGTTGGAGGGAGGGCAGCCAATCCTAGACCCAAACCAGAGTAGCTCAGCTCTGAGAGCTGAAAGTACCCCCATCAGGTATTTTCAGCCTTTCTTCCATCTAAACCATAAATAAAACCTTGTTCATTTCAGAGTCACAGGGTACAAGCTGCATGTCACAGCTGTTGGAATAGCCGTGTCTCTTTTGTAAGGCTTTTAGTGTAGGTGTAGTGTTTATCCCACCGGTCACGCTGAGGCAGCCTCCATGGGGCCTCAGCCCTCCTCTCTGAGTGTTGGCTGAGTTTGCCCACGCTCTGCTCTCCACTGGGCGCTGTCTGTCTCTCCCAGTACCCAAGTTGTCAACTATCTTCACAGGAAACAAAGAAAAAGAGGCGTGCCAAGAGGAGGCATAATTCTCACTAAAATTACAGACCAAGCATGACCCTCACTCATTTTTTCCTCCTAGCTCATCTGGAAATTAGGAGGTAAGATTGACATCTTGACTGCTGGATGATGAGTGCAGACACAAGCAAAGCAGAGCGACATCCTCGAGGGGAATAACTTGGCTAAAGCAATATTTCACTATCCCAGCAGAGCTGCTGATAAAAAAGATAAAATCTCAAACTGGTCTCCTTGTCGACGGGTGATTGATATTTTATCAGAACAAAAGACGTTTCTAATGAGCTGAACTCAAACCTGTGGAGCTGGATGAAATGAAAATAAACCCTTTGCTCAGCGAGTCCATTTTCAAATCCACGATGTATAACTTTTTGAAATCGCACAGCACAGTCAGTTGTTTGAGATGAACTATCTCGCTTTGTCCCTGCGAACTAAAGGTTTAAAAAAAGCATGCAAATGGTACTCCTACATCTCTGTGTTTCTTCCTCCTGTGTCAAGTCTCCTGTTTTAATAGTTTAATCCGTGTGGCTGTGTTTTCCCCGTGTAGTTATCACATTTCCTGTTTTACTTTGAGAGTCAGTGTTCCTTGTGGTTTGCTTTTTGCCCCCCCCCCCCCCTTGTCTCATCTGCTGTGATTTAGTTAATTTTCCCCAGCTGTCTCCATTAATACCCAGTATCTGTGTGTGTCAGTCCTTTGCCAGTATCTATTCACCTTCCCTCCAGTGTTCCCCAGCTCCAGTGTTTCCTGTTCCTGTTGCCCTGGTGTATTTTTTTTAGTATTGGTTTTCAGTAAGTTAATAGTTTTTGGTTGCTTATTTTGTACCTTATGTTCTGTTTTCTGTACTTTTGCCATCAGCCAAATAAATGGCTCATTTTTAGTTTCCCTCCACTGGCCTCTGCGCGTCTGCTGTTGGGTCCTCGCTCCATCTACACTCCACACGGTCAGTATCCTCCGCTGGCCGTGACACTCAGCAAGACTGAAATTTACCAGGCAGAATTTCATGAAATTTCAAGCTGAAAATTGGACATGAAATAACTCTGCTAAAAACTTGTGGCACTGTATTAAAGATAGCATTTTGAGACAGATCAGCAACTGATTAAACATTTAGATCAAGCTCACACCATTTATATGATTAATAGAGATAAACATTTTGGCAATTGACCATGATCAGCTAACTTATTTAAGATACTTGTTATTTGATGACTAATGATCTAATTTCCCCCGATTGTCTCGTTCTTGCTGTAACTGTTAGCTGCAAACACAGTTGACAACAGATAAAACTGCAAAAATAGCCCACATATTGATGCCTCTCAAAGATTCAGCAGTCCATCTGTATGTTGCTTGGGGGACAGTTAAAGTGTATGTAAGTAGAGCTTTTAAAAGGCGGCAAACATCTCTGAGTGCACTTTTCCATACCACCCATATAACCTTATCATTGGTGAAGTAGCTGTAGATGTCAGTCCCATGGCTTAGCCAGTAAGATAGATCTCCCGCACTTCACTGACAGGAGATATTCCATTATATCAACCAGCAGTCACCGTCTCCTCCTCTGAATTATTACCAGCCCTGTCACTTGCCTCAGCACCAAATTGGCTTAGCCGGTAAATGAAGGATTTGAATAATACAGCTCACCTTTTTTTTCTCCACTCTCACTGCCTGGACTTCATTTAGTGGGAATATAATCTTTTCATTTGCAGCAGTTTTTTTTTAGATACACAAAGCATTGCCTGCCCAGTTCAATGCAAAACAAGTCCAACTGCCTGTTGCTGAAAGTGCCATTGCTTTGATTTAATCTAAATGACTCTACATGCTTTTAACTTTACCTAATCATCAAAGGCTAGGCACTGTTAGCCACTTTGCTCACTTATATAACACTAGTGTTGAGAAAGGTGTCAAGAATGATGTCATTATATTTCCTGAAATGCTGAAATTTCAGGTGTAGTTGTGTTTTTTTGAAAAATCCAGTAGCAGCTGTGTATTGTAACACTTACATATTGTAAATTTATATGTAAATTTATGTTTTAAAACAGTTCAGATATTTCCTTTAAATATCAAAATATGTATGCTGAAGTCAAAAATGTATTGTTTGGCTTATACACTCACTGGCCACTTGATCGGGTAAACTTTACTAGTACTGCAGCTGCCTTTAACTCCCTGATCCATAGATTCTGGTGTTCAGCTTGATCTTCATCTTAAATGTGTTCACATGCCTAAACCCACTGAGATGCTGCCATTTGATTGGCTGATTAGACATTTGATTTAACAAACGGTTGAATGGGTGTACCCAATAAAGTGGCCAGTGCGTGTGTAATGCAAGGT
>VUQK01001046.1:13823-43481 GCA_015106715.1 Bujurquina vittata | reverse complement strand
AACTCTCTAACTAGAATAGTATTCCTGTGAAGCCTTGCAGTCTTCCAACTAATCAAACTGGACAAAATAATAATTAAAAAAAACAAGAAAAAAGACAAGAAAAACAGACATGAAAATGGGTTTCAGAAAAAAAAAACATCTAGGGACCTCTGACATAGATTACAAGAAAAAGAGGCTATAACATTCTAGTAATAGGCTGTCTGAGTATAGCATGTCCTTTCCCTGTGCTTTGTTGTGTAGGTAACAATATCCGTTGATGGGATTCTGACCACCACAGGATATACACAAGAAGACTACACCATGCTAGGCTCTGATGACTTTTTCTATGTTGGAGGGAGTCCTAGCACAGCTGACCTGCCTGGATCTCCAGTTAGCAACAACTTCATGGGCTGCCTCAGGGAGGTAAACACTACTTCTGTGTGAACTCTGAGGCTGGTGGGTGTGTAGGATATGACTGGCTTCACCTTAGGACTCCAAAACAGACCCTCCCACCCACAAGCTGGCCCTATTTCATCCTTAACACCCTGAGTTTGTTCCTCCTCTTTTCCTCACACTCACTGACACAAACTTTCTCTGACTCAAAATTTTGCCTCTGCTGCCCCCTCAGTGCTCATGCGATGTTCTGCACACACACACACACACACACACACACACACACACACATAACCGTGATGGCTGCACCACACACCCACACATATAGAGGTCTGTCTTGGAGTGGAATTTACCTCAGGCTTCATACAGCTATGTCAGCTGCACTTCAAAGCGGAGCAATGATCCTGAGATCAGGGAGTTGAATTTTTATGAGAAGTCAGGCACCCAACACGCTTAACACCTCACTATTGTTGAGGAGTGTGGTCTGTTAGATTTATATTATCTTAGACCAGTTCTTTAAAAAGTAACATTTTTGCTATATGTTTGATATCTGTAGGGTGTGTTTGTAAGTGTAGCTTAATAGTGCTTGAAAGGGTAGAGCAAAACAAGAAAATGGATACAGAAATGTGCATCAGTTATACGCACTCAGATGCACTGAATTCAATGCATTCCTGGCCTCCACAGTGCAATGGGCCATTTGAATTTGGCTCCTTAATGCTATTTATATCTTTATTTCTGTGATGTAGTACTCTGGAAGTATGCCCATAGTGTGTTAAATTTTATTCAAGATGTAGCATTCACTTTTGGAGCCACAAGGCTTATGCAGAGATATCTGAAAGTCTAATAGCTAAAGTACGGAAAACTCATTTATCTTTTCGTTTCACACCTGTTTCTTCACCTTTTCTCTTGCTCCTTTGTTATCCTTAAAGACAGGCTGCTGTCCTCAGTGTGGTCTGGGATAGGTCTTAAGTATCACTCTCTCTGTCTTAGTTAAATACAGTCTCTGCTGCAGATGTTGCAACAACAGGGATGGAATTGGTTCACCTCCTGCTCTCACTGTCCTGCAATCTATATATTGAACTGCACAAAAACTTTTAACTACGCTGCAGGGCTGCGATAGTTCCCAGGAGAAGTGAGACAGAGGGGATTTTTCAGTATTTGATTTGCTCATGGGATCATTTAATATTCCTTATTTGGTTTTATTAGACAAATCTCAATATCAAATAAAAAGATATTAAGCCTGCATAGTGTAAAATCCATAGTTAGTTTAATCTACTTAACTTTTCTGACATTTTTAGTACATTGACAAGCTCTTTGGTTCATCTCATCCAGCCTGTTGAATTAAACAAAAGGCATAGAGTATGTAGAGATAGCACATGTGTGGTGGTTTAACAGCATATGCTGTGATCTGATTGATGGCATGTCCCCAAGTGGCGTGTGTTGCAGTGTTTGTGTGCAGATTCCAGTCTGAGTTGCCACGCCTGCCTGTTAGTTCTGATGGCAAAACAAACTGTGGTGCAGTAATAGCTCAGTTGTCACAGCCGTAGTTTGATGACAAATTAGTGCAGCACTACTAGTGCAGCACCAGTCGTAGCTCAGACCAAAGCTCCTCTGACTCTGAAAGGTGCCCTTTGTCTTGACAATAAAAAATTGATTCGGGTTTATTGGCTGTATCTGTTGCACCTTTGTCTGCGTGACTCAAGTTCAACAGGCAGAAATTCTGTTATTTATTCCTTAACTCCTTTTTTACATTGTTTCTTTGGAGATGTTTCATTCTGTGATCTCTAAAGCACTACATTTAGCTTAGTGTCATCTTGGGATCACCTGGATAAAAGTTCCCCATTTATCCCTCCTAGCCAAGCAGGGCGATCCCAAGATGAAGATCTACAGTATTGTGGCTTTCAAGTGTGAGAATGTGGCTACTCTAGACTCCATCACCTTCGAGACACCCGAGTAAACATACTTCTCTTTGTATACATCTGTTTGATACAGTCACAAAGCATTTACAATAAAGTCAGCCTGAGCTTACCTAATTCTGAAGCACCGCTATGAGCTCCATCTACCTGAACAATTAGACACAGTAGATCTGACTCAGTGATAAACATAATGCTCCATGCAAATAGAGTCCCATCGGACATGTCCCCATTTTCAGGTGAACGCTTAGTATGACAGCAAATAGAAAACACGGCTAGTGTTTTCCACAGCTGTAACTCATTTGATTTGGCCCAGTGGAAGCAACAGAAATGTACAATTGCATATTTTTCTATGTAAATACATGTGTGTGCTGTTGCCATAATGCCATAATGGAGCTATCTATTACTCGATAACATTATCCTCCAATTAGTAGTATCAGAGCAGTGTGACAGAGATCATCAGCTGTGCTCTTGACATCCAGAGACAGTTGTTAAATATCAGTTCCCCTTTTATACCTCATCCAGATAAACTTTTGCATCTTTATGTTTACAGTCTTTGTTTGCTTTGTTCAAGTGTGTCAGGTATGTCTGGTGAAAAATATAATGACCACATTGATATTTCAATGTGAAATGTTGACATTCACTGAAATGTTAATTAGTTGGAAATTGAATGAAACTAGACATAGAGATCCTAGCTGCTGCTTACAGCTGCTTAGATACGCTTTAATTGCGGGGATTGGATAATGACAGGGTTAGAGCTGTCTTAATTTTTTGGACTCTTGCTAATTACAGTCGAACTCACACACAGATTCTGCTCAAATTGTAGATCCTAATCAATATTTTGAGTATTCATGATGAACCTGCGTAAGTGCATTTAATATGCCTCTTCTTGTGCTTTTGTGACTGAGTATAAAGCAGTCGATTAAGATGAGGTCATACACAAATGGAGTTTACTAGTTAGACAACAGTAAATAAAAATGAGCAAATTAGAAAATGCATTAATGCTGTATCATGTATGATAATGAAGCTCATCCATCAGTAAATTTGGTATTTTAATGACATTTAATGAGCTGCTACTCTTTCACTTATGCACCTTAGCTCTATATCATCTCAAAGGTCACAGTACTAATACATTTGATTTATGTAAGCCTTTTGTTTTATAATATCTGAGGACAGTAACAAATATTGACATGAATGTTTCTTCGATATACAAATTTCCAAAAGTATGCACAGTATACTGAATGCTGGAGTGTGTATGAGGAAACGTGTGCACTCTTCTTTAGAAAGGCATATTCATCATCTGACCACTCTTATTCTAATCAAATGCTCCAACTGGGGCCTTAAATCAGCATTTTACACCACACCTGCAATCAAGCCACTAGTTTAGATTTATCACTCTTCATCTCACATGTCACACAGACTCCCAGGAGATAATACTGGATGAAATCATTTTCCCTAAACCATTGTCACAGCTGTTTGTCAAATTCAGGCTGTCTCTTGACGGTGAAGCTAAAAGCCAAAATGCATGTCACACCTATTTACACTTCACCCACTATGCACTTGTTGTGGAGGCTTCAAATGGGTGCAAAGAAAGTAGAATGATGTGAGTGGCATTTGGTGCCCTGCGGACACGGCTTGTCACGTACAGGTGCAGCGGGACAAAGACGACCAACAGTTGATGCATGCAATCCTTGCTCATGACACAATGTCATTGGATGAAATGTCACATGGACAACATGGTGTTTAATTGTACTAATTTAGATTCCCTGTTATATTTCTTCAAGTCTGTTTCTTGATGTTATAATTAAATATACTTATGTGTGTATGACTGATGGAAAAAAAATCTTTTTTCTGTACTTACATTTCAGGTTGTTTACAAAAACAATGATGTGAGACTTGAGTTGTCCAGGATGGCCAAGCAAGGTGACCCCAAGATGAAGGTCCATGGTACCGTGGCCTTCAAGTGTGAGAATGTGGCCACTCTAGACCCCATCACTTTCGAGACGCCTGAGTCTTTCATCATCCTCAACAAGTGGAATGCTAAAAAGACAGGCTCCATCTCCTTTGACTTCCGCACCACTGAGCCCAATGGCCTTCTCCTTTTCAGCCATGGCAAACCCAAGCAGCAACCAAAGGATTCAAAGAGTCCTCAAACTCTTAAAGTGGACTTCTTTGCTATTGAGATGCTTGATGGGCATCTGTACCTGCTGCTGGACATGGGCTCAGGAACCACAAAGACCAAGGCAGTCAACAAGAAAGTCAATGATGGCGAGTGGTACCATGTTGACTTTCAGCGAGATGGAAGATCAGGTAATGGTAATCAGTAACAATACACAGTATTTAGATGAATAACATGCATCAAAAATAGAAAAACAAACATGCAAAATGACAAACCAGCTTCACCATTTGGACTGCTATATTTCATATCAACAAAATATGTGGGGCTGGGTGAGTACCATATAACTTGCTAGCTTGTACAATGGGCAAAAGGACTCTGTAGACTTGCAGAGCAGCAGAGCAGCATCTAATGTTTTTACAGCAGTAGGTTACACCTTTCACATGCCCTGACATCAAGCAGAAGCACTTCTTTCAGTGATTTATTTCTTTCATGGTGCAGACAGTGCCCATCTTCAATCAAGTTTTCTTCAAGACTCTTAAAAAAATCTAAAATACAATACTTCAGAAAGCTCAAAATTATTCAGAGACACGCTGCTGCATTCCTCTGTTTTCATAGACACAAACATCCATATTATGTGTGATGTATATGCACTTACTGCATGTCAGGCAGACTGTTGCTACCTTTGGCTGCTGCTGGACAATGAGCTTTTCATCAACCCTGTAATCAAACACAGTTTTCATTTTGTGCATTATTGTCGTCCTGGCACCAAAAATGTTTAAGTATGGTGAAGTAATCTGCAATCTGACTGAATACAGCTTTCTGCGGTGCCATCAAGAAGTTCTGGGAACGGGCTCCTAAAATTCCAAAATACGTACCACCTAGTTAAAAAAACATTTCCCTACATTCTGTAGAAGTCCCATTATGACCACCTGCACTGTGCACTCTGTAATTTCACCATCAATATCACATTTGCACAGAGAGCAAACATCAACTCCTGTTTCAAACTGACCTGAATTTTGCATGAAGTGTCATTGCTGGTAATTAGAGTTCTGGCTACAACCCGGCAGTTTTCATTTGAAAAATATTTTCACTGGATTTTTTTTGCATCATGAATTCATCTTCTGTGGTCAGACTGTCGACATGGAGGTGTATTGTCCTTAGGCTCTAAGGGAGAAGACTGAGTGGAAAGGAGATATGAACTGTGGCGGTGTGTCATTATGTGCTGGCATACTGACATCACAGCAGCACAACCTTTGCTAGCCACCTGTTTAATTGCCAGATTTGGCTCTGTCCTCTTCCCCCAAAATTAAAACTCAAGTTGAAGGATGACTGTTTCAACACATTGGAGTAGATGTAGAGAGCATCACAGAGTCCCAAAAACAACAGGACAGAACGAGACTTCCGCAGAACAATCTAAAAACAGCAGCTATGCTCAAAATAGCTTGGTGATGAATAAGAAAATGACCTTGAAGGCGAGATCAGACTTTTATGGGCCAATTCCCAGAACCCTTTGATCATACTTTGTACGCTACAATGCAGCATTCAGAAGAAACTTAGAGTAGGAGCTCTTTAGATAATTTCCCTGAAACCTCTAATTTCATATCTCATTTCTGTGGGGTCACAGTTTCTTTTTCCAAGAAAATAAATTATTCATTACCATGCTAGGGTTGGCTCACTCCTGAAACTTGACTATTTTTCCATACACTGTCCTTACGGTTGTTATAATTATTTTTTACAAATTTATTATAAAATACAATTGGATAGTGATAACCCAACTTCAGATAGTGGTTATGTGTCATGATTTTAGATAGATATTTGCAACAAAATAACTTTGTCCCCTCTCGCAGTGTGTCCTCTAAGCCCTGGGTCGCCCTGCACTGGTCCCTGTTGATTTGCTTATCTAAGCAGCAATTTGTTAGTGTGAGCTTAGAGCCAAGCCCTTGCAATGTCATGCTGCAAATTAGATATACCCCTTGACCATGTTTTCCACTCCATCTCAAGAGGTGGAAATTAGATTAACTGTTTCATTACCCCCCTAAGCAAGTCTGGTTTGAAGTTGTAAATTGAGCTTGATGCAATGTTAAAATAGTGACCGTTTTTACACATTCAGCTCCATTAGTCATTGACAGGTTTACTTTGTAAAATTAGCTCCAGTATGCTGGTGACACAATACAATCACATGCAGTAATAAACATTATGGAGTGCCTTCTCTTGAATCCTTCAGAAGAAGAAAGCTGTGGGTATCTTCTCAAATGACATGAATCCAAAACACTTAGTTGCGGTACGCCACACTATAAGCAACATTGTCTGGCTAAATTAGATTTTTTTTTTTTTCGTTATCTGTGCAGTAACCCCCTATCACCCTCCCCTACTTACTTCCATGCAGTACACACATGAACACACTGACACATGCACACATAGAACCTCGAGCTCTCTCATCGAGCTCGCTCCACTCACTGTTCCCTCTGTCTACCCTGCCTAAGTTTCCATGGAAACAGGAGGGGGTCTCTCCCAGGACTGAGACAGTTACTGCACAGTGCTGTGCTGAGCTGTGCACTAATGACATTTCAGAGTAACTTTTCTTCCCCTTCTCAAGTCGTAGGCATCAACACTTACGAACTGGGTTGTAGAGGGGACACACAAAGGTCTCGGCAAAATGATGACCTCCTGTGTGATCATAGTAACAATGTGGCTTCAAATTGTGGAGCAACTTTTCATATTACTGCTGCTATTTTATTGTTGTCATCCTTTTCGTTTAGGTCAATCATGCATTTCTTTGAACTCTAAAATTTTCCATTCAGGTTTTTATGATCTGCACAAATGATGTGGGTACTACACCTGAAATGGACTCATTGGAATTTTTTGCAGTTTCGTTGACTGCGTGGGTTTTGTGTTATTTCTATTTCCCTCAAGACAGATATAAAGTTTAATGGTGCATTAAATAGCAGATTTGCGCGAATATAGTGACATCACAACTTTTTATCGTTCTTCTAAATAGAGATTTTTATATTTATCTTTTTCCTTGAATTGTTAACACACTGATATCTTGATTTAAAAGATAAATTGCGAACCTAAATATAGAAAAAAAAATCCATCCATCCATTTATCCATTTACCTGCAACCACAATGGTGGGGTGATAGGGAGAGTCCTGCTTTAAAAAAATGACCTCATTGAACGTTGATGCAGGCACGTTTTAACCACCAATTTAGTAGGTTGTCATGACCTGCTCAACCCCTTGAGCTAGAATCACATTAAATCATTGGCATGATTGACATAACATGCAAAGCCACATGTAGGAACACTCATTTTGGAAACGCTCATATGGGCCACTTTGGAACAAACAACTTATAATGTTGTTTAGATTGGTAGAGTATACCAGCTAAGGGGCAGAGTACAACCTGGAAAGGTAGAGTTTCTAAAGCAGAACACATTCAAGAGAATGAAAGAGCCAGTGTACCATTTAGTCAGGTTGAGGTTTATTTCTATAGCACATCTAAGTTGGCCAAAGTGCTGTGCAGACTTTGCTAAATGTACAAAAATGACTAAATACACAATAAATCTCAATTAAAAATATAATCAAATAAAACAGTAATAGAAATAAATGAGAGTGTGCTTACACTATCAAACGCCAGGACCTCCTGCACAACTAGAACTGAAAGCCAGTAGGGATAACTAGTTTTTTAACGGTGTTGAAAGATTAGAGGCTGCCATCCCAAAAGCTCTGTTCCCTCTATTTTTGAGCCTGAAACATCCAGGAGCAGTGGGTTTGCAGACCTCAGTGCTCTGGTAGAAGTGCAGGGCTGTAAAAGTTCTGTTAAGTAAGGCGGTGCCAAACCATTGAGCCTCTTAAAAGCAAAAAATAAAATTTTAAAACTGGATCCCGAAATGGACTGGAAGCCGGTGTAGGGAGGCCACTACAGGCGTGATGTGATCACACTGTTTCTTTTCAGTGGCATTTAGCCATGAGGTTTCATATTTCAGACCACTCACTTTCAGTTAGAGCCCCTTTTCAGACCACTCTGGGCTACTATAGAAACACAGCAGCACAGCATGTTGGCCTCCGTGGATGACATGCTCTCTTTGTAATGGGCTCATTCTAAGCCCAGAGTTGTCAAACGATTGCTCACATAAAACGTTGCAGCATAAAAAATGTTACCAAGGCTGCTAGTGCTGGTCCGTTTTGTTGTTTTATGCAGCTCATGAGAACACCGAGGCTTCTGTGCATTTCATTCATCCACAGTTTATATCATACTGTGATATAGCAGTATGCTTCTAGACATTATACCAGACCAAGTTTTTCTAACTGTGAAAAATAACTAGTGTCAAAGACTGTAACAACACAAAGCACAGTAAATAAATGAATGAAAGAATAACAAATGAGTAAATTGCCAAAATAAAGCCCAATTCTCTGAACAGACACGTAAACATTAAGCAGCTGTTTGATGCGTGACCGTGAACCCTCAAACATATGCTGGCTCCCTAAATTGGCATCAGGCATCAAAACTGCAAGAACCCATGTTCTAAGCTAAAGAAAACACAAAATTCATTGTCGGAAAATTTAATTAAAATAAATATGAATAACATTCTAGTTCTGCTAATTGAACCTTCTAAATCTTGCACACTGGTCCTTCAAGGTAACTTTCAAATGCAACATAGGAGAATTTAGCAGTCCCCCGAGAGCGTGACTCATCAAACATATGGTATTCTCAGCTTTTCATCTGTGTGTCAGATGTTTTATTAATACACACCACCAAGCACATCACTCATAACAAAAGTGCAACACAACAGCCAGACATAATTATCTGCAGCCCAGTCCTCCGTGCGCAACACTTCCTGCAGCTGTAACAATGGTGGATAATGATCCCTGCCCTATTTAGTTTAGGCAGCTCTTCCTACAGGAAGCAAGCCTGCAAATGGACCCTCGCTCTCAGACAGCATCTTCTAAACTCAACGCATTAGAGACGCTAAGAGACACTCTGCTTTTAAGTGAGGGATTCTGGGCTGCAAGTGCTGTGGGTCACTCATCAGAGACATTACACGGACATTGCTGTGTTGTGGCCACGCTTCCTGCTAGGGCACACGTGGAGCTACTTCACACATAAACATGCACACACATACAGCAAACAAGCAGACGCATGCACGTACACTCTTATAGATAACATATTCCCCATCCACACAACCCACTCACGAGCTGTTCTTTCTACAGAGGATCCAATCACAGGGAGAGATTTGGCCGTATCGCCCTAACTGGATTGTAGTAATCCCCTGTCTAACATGTTTTGGGGATGTGTGAGTGGGGTTAGGGGACATCATGCCAAGTTGAGCCTGGCTGCTGATGCAGAAAGTGTGAGAGAGATCTGAGCTGTCATTTGGACCCCTGCCTTCAGGTTTGATGATGGAGTACCACTTACAGGTCAGCCCACAGAGAAAGATAGAGAGAGAAATGTGGTCAGCACTTTTAAGTTGGCTAGAATGCTGATTTTTGTCATCATCATTCAGTCACATTTTTAGCCTACTTTATCACTTTGATCTTTTGTAAATTCTGTAATCATTTTTCAGGACACCATTTACTGCTGTGTTCCCTCTGCTTTCTTATCTGTTATCATATGCCCCTCCCTCATCCTGTTTCCAGGCGTCTTTATCTCCATGTTCTCATCTTGTTTGGTATCTCCCCCTTTTTAATTTTAGCATTCACAAGGCACACCCCCTTCTACATTTGGCTATTAAAATAAACATAAAGAGTCATGTAATGTGTATGCATGCGTATCCCTTGCATTTAGCATGGTGATGACACATGCCCCCATGGAACTGTGTATTGCCTTCTGACATTGCGTAGCTTCATTGTGGTTACACACATTCTTGACAGGACTTTGACAAATAAGCACATCACTCTGACACTATGCCCAAGAGATGCTGATATCTTTCTTTCTGTAGCCTTACATCTGTGTTTGCTTTTTATGACTGCAATAACACTTAAGTATAGATGCAATAAAGTTTAAAGAGCACATTAACTTGATGATGACTTCTTCAGTATTTACTTTGTGAATGTTTATTTGTGAATATTTATTCACAAAGTACTATGCAAAAATCTTGGGCCAATCACATGTCTTTATATTTTACTTTTAAGGAGCCAAACTTTCTTTCTCTTGGCTTTCTTGAGGTCTTTTAAATTTTTTCCTTGGATATTGGCTGGGCTTTTTTTTTTCCAGTTCTTGTTACCTGACCATTTTCAGAGTTTTTGTTTGTTAAGCCACTCAAAACTGACTTATGACTCATTCAGGCATAGAAAAAAAGACAATTATCTCGAGGGATGGAGCGGTTTTGTGTGTGCCAATTTTAAATTGTATCTTTAGGCATTTTGTTAATAGCGGTTTGTCACAAAACACATAATTTGTTACCATTTCTTTGGCTGAATCTGTGAAAAATGTCAACAATAACACAGTTTAAGAGGCATAAAATAGTATTTTTGCATCTTGGCGTGCTGCATGGTGTGTCCTTAAAAAGTCAGAGGAAACCAGAGAAGTGGATGATGAAATAAGAAATGGAAGGCCAAAGAAACTATCTACAGCAGATGAACATTATCTGAAAGGCATGTCCTTAAGAAATATATATATAAAAAATTCAGCAAAGACCTGACATAAAAGATCCATCTACTGTCTGCCAAAGCCTCATCAAAAATGGTCGAACGGGAAACAGGGAGAAAAAGTTGAGGTATGCCAATTACACAAGAACTGGACTGAAAATCTGTGGCAACAGGTTTTGTGGAGTGATCAATCCAAAATTTACATTTTTGGTTCAAATTGTTATCAGTATGTAGGAGGTCAGTAGAGTGATACAACAGTGAGTGTCTGCAGCCATCTGTAAAACACAGTGGAGGCTCTGTCATTGTTTGGAGCTGCAGCCAGTGGTGTTTGTCAAAATGATCAGACTTTGATCCACCATGCAACACCATCTGGAAAGCATCTGATTGGCAACAGCTTCCTTTTTCAGCACGGCAATGATCCCAAACACACTGCCAAAGCAGTAAAAGCATACCTGAATAGAAAAGCACACAATGGAACCCTATCAGGCATGGACCTCAAGTCAAGACCTCAGCATGAAACAGGGTGGGATCTTCTTAACAGAGAACAGAACAAAGGCAGCAAACATCCAAAAAGATCTTTGAATGACCTTTAAGAAGCCTGAAGAACTCTTCCTGAAGACTACCTAAAGAAATTACAAGAAAGCATCCTCAGAGAGTTCAGATTGTGTTGAGAAATAAAGGTGGATTTATTTAGCAATATATAAAGAAATTGGGGTGTCTCAAGACTTTTGCACACTATTGCATTCACAGAAGTAATGTTGCAAACCAGTTCCCTCAGCTGTCTTTCATAGTGTGAGATCTGTGTTTGTGTGTGTGGATACTTCTCTCACAATTCGCACTGGCCGCACTGATGTTCATTCTTCAGCCGGGCACCTGCTCTACTCAGAGAAAAGTTTCCTCGCTAATGAGTTTGATGTAGTGAGCTCGTTAGCTGTAACCTGAAGGGAGCTGTTCTGGCTGCGTGACGGGTGGCCTATGCCAAGTGTGCAAAGCTTGGAAGTCTCAACAGCTGTGGCTGGAGTGAGCAGGGGCAGTGGGTGGCGGCAGGAAAGTGCAGGAACAGATGCCTGGGGCCAAGACCCTGAGAACAGAGCTGGAACATGTTAGTGGAACCCGGTTAATCATTGTGCACTAGGTCCTTAGCTGTGTCTCTCAAACAGTTTTGCAAGAAGGCTGGCTCACCTTGGCTATGAAGAACAGTCATAAACAAGATTATTATTACCATATGGAGCAATTTTTAACTTTTTTTTTTTTGGTTATGTGGCGACGTGCCTTTTGATTTAAAGACTTAGTCAAAGCAAATTTACTTAGAAAGAAAAAGAAAAAAAAATGAAATGCAGATATTTATTATATGTATAATTAATTGTGATATGTACATTCATGCATGCTAATGGTAGCTGTAATGAAATGTGAAATGCCCCATTTAATATCTAATGTGTCTCTAAAAAGTGCCAGGCAGCCCTGCTAAAAATTCAAGTGTGGCTTAGGGCTTGTTTCCCCAACATAAACACTTTGACTAGAAAAGTAACTTGAAAGCTATGCTCCTCTCCCACATACAGTACAAGCATTAGGGTTTTGCCATTTAGCCCATGGCAATCAGCTATTAGTTTGTTCGTATCTGCCGTGGCATGCATCTGCCACTCAAAATGCAAATTGTGACTCTATGGCAATTTTATTTTTAAGCATCCATCCAGGCAGTGGCCTGTGTGGATCCTCAGCTCCACGGTATATAGATTACTGGACGAGGATGCGGGCAGTGGAGGCAGCCACCATTAATTAAAGTCCACAATGGTTCCTACACTGAGAGTAACAGATCCATATACAAATTAATCACCCGGTCTGAGTCCCACAGTAAGGCCTTCCTCTTCCACAGTTTTACAGTCCAGTCATGTCCGCTGTTGTTTACCGTGCTCCAGATCGAGAATTAAACCTGAATGAGAGTGATAAATCATGTTGGGAAACACACATGCTCTCATTGCAGGTTTATGTGTTTGAGAGGCAAACAGAAGGAGAGACAGGGTGGGGGTGGGGGTGGGGGGGCTGCCTCCAGTCCGTTAATCAAGATCAAAAAGATGGTTACGATGTTTTTTTGGGAAGGGTGGCTAAAATGATAGAGGGGGCAACAATTTTTCTTTTCCTCACTATTTTCTTTATGACCACTGCTTTATAGATAAAGGAGATTTATTATGGCAAATCCAAGGAAAATGGAGAGGATACTCTTAGGAATCCCAGATTAAGCTACTAATAGACTAGCTGCCCTGTGATTAATGTGTCTTATCAACTCTCATCAGTCATCCTAAATGAAGAAAATCTTGACCCTGTCCAGATGGATAACACTAATTAGGCTAATTTCTTCATCAAAACATTTCCAAATGCGTCTTCTTTGCATGTTTGTCGTCCTGTAGGGCACATTGTGTTTTGTTTTGGGGTTTTTTTGAAGCTACATGTTTAGCTTCCTCAAAGCAGGTATGGAAAAACAATAACTTATTCTATCTGTATTTTCATTTTTAGGTACCATTTCCATCAATACCCTCCGTACTGCCTACACAGCCCCTGGAGAAAGTGAGATCCTTGACTTGGATGACAATCTCTACCTCGGGGGTTTGCCGGAGAATAGGATGGGGTTGGTGTTCCCCACTGAGGTGTGGACAGCACTGCTCAACTACGGCTACGTAGGCTGCATTCGAGATTTATTCATTGACGGACAGAGTAAAGATGTCAGACGCCTGGCTGAGATCCAGAAAGCTGCCGGGGTCAAGCCATCCTGCTCCAAAGAGCCTCCCAAACAGTGCTTGAGCAATCCCTGCCAAAACAATGGGATCTGTAGAGAGGGCTGGAATCGCTACGTGTGTGACTGTTCTGGGACTGGATACCTGGGTCGCTCCTGTGAAAGAGGTAGAACTTTGTTTTTATCTCATTTTGTCTACCCAGCTGTTCGAATGCTTAGAATTTCTGTCTGCTAGGCATAATCCTTGCCAGTGCAAAATGTTGATGATGCTGCACGGTGACACACTTCTTCCTCGTCATGCATTGTTTTCAGAGGTAGGGATGGGATCATAAAAGTGTGAATGCAATTTACATCAAAGAAAACCAGGAAAAGAGCGGTTCAATTATATGGATATAGTATTCTTTGTCTTTCAAGTTCAGGTTGAACAGTGTCAACACACAAAAGGCTGCAGGTGGTCTTTTTATCTGGGCTTATGGTTGAACATCACCAGCTCCCAAACAGCAGGTTGGTGGTAATTTAAGGCAGGAGAGAAACTGCAGGAGGAGACAGCCACAGAGATGCAGGCAAAATGAGTCAGGAAACGGAGGGTTGATGTTCGACTATGTTGAGTGGCAGGTGACTGATGCACCACTGAGACACTGCTGGTCACGTCCACCATGCACACTAGCCTGTAAATTGGCTGTCTTCTGCTAAGCATTTGCCTCATCAAACCACTCGCTCATGACCAGACCTGGTGCAGAATACTTATCCTTCTGTCCTCCAGAGAAGAGAAATGGGAGAAGTGAGTGTCGCACCATGAAACCTTAGGTCTCCGTGGTTGATATAACCCTGATTCTGCTTAAAGTTTTTTTTTTTTTTAAATAGTTGATCATGTTGAAATTAAAAGAATACTTTTTTCCTGAACTTTCTGAGTGGTGTTTCACATTGATAGTGTCACTAATTGTGGCATTACAGCTAATATTCCTAATTTTTTCTGAAGTAAAAACTATAATTACTTGAAGTTAGCTCGGAGAGTGTCTTACAAAACTGGTCTTACCACTCCACTACTGTTTTTTCTTACTATTTTAGTATTTTGCTTTATTTTTTATAGCTAGTTGAAAGGAAGAAACAAGAAGGAACGTTCTGTGCTACATAATAAGTGTATAGGAAGATTTTTAAGTGTGTCTTCAGGGGACTGTGAGATTCAGCATGGTCCTGCATTTCTGCACTTTCAGCTTTAGTTTGTTTGTCTTTTTGATCAAAGTATTGCCCTTTGACATCTTTGGCTTGAAGCAGGTTTGTTTAAGACAACAACCAGCTGTGTGTGGAATCCTTTGCTTGCTAATATGATCTTGAATTTCCTTACTGTATATAAAAACGACTGAGTGAATAGTTTGTCAGTTTTTTTTTTTCATTAAAAAGAATTGCAATGTTAACTTATATTAATAGCCACAGATTTTAATGAAAGAGATATTTAAATTCAGTAAGAGATAAGTGGCCTCATATGATATTTTCATATTAGTTTAATTAATTTATAGCAATTTAGTAAATCAGACAAAACAGATATTCATATAAGTGTCACAGATTTGAACCTGAACCAGTATATAATTTGCAGTATATCCTGTAACGAAAATTGCACTTACGTGCCAAAGCATTTATATTTCAGCAGTATACACAGTCATGAAAATGTGTGAACACATTTAACATATGCATAATTAAGGCAAATGTCAAAAAAGTGCCCAAGCATGTGACACTGTTATCACAGAGTGATGCATCTTCGCAGAAACAGGAACAAGAACAGGTTCTCTCATCTGAAAAAAAAAGAAAAGAAAAAAAGAATATCAGCTGCAGTTGGAATGCATCACATCCCACACAGTTACATGTGTCAGCTCTGCACGTGCTTTTTCTTCCTGTGCCTCTATGTTTAAGTCATTTGCTTCATCAAACGGCTTTGCCAAAATCCATGCGGGATGCAGAACGTATAGTTCAAACTGTTTAGTGTGTTTTTTAAACTGAACTTTTACTGTGAAATGTAAGCAAGTGTTTGAAGAGTCACAGCTTGTCTTTTTGTAAACTTGCATGGTGACACTACCCCTGAGCTGGATCAACAATAGCCAAGCTCATCTTTTGGTTTCTCATTATGGCGATGCCCGGTTCCTTAACAGTGTTGTTAGCTAAGCACAGAGCATTATATTAACAGGTTTATATATATTGACAAGTAGAGCACTCGTCCATATGACACAAAGTATGCAAATTTTCAGAGAACAACAAAGCAAGTCAGCACCAAGATGCTAACTCTGCAAGGGGGGGGGGGGTGCAACAGGTTTTCTCCAAGTCGCACCATTGAAACACTACATGGCAAAGGCTTTCTTTATTATTGGATTTTACTAGTTTGTCCTGGCTTGATCCTCTTGTCTCCATGTTTTGTTTTGGTGAGAAATGCATTTTGGGATGCTTCCAGTCTGTAACCCCTTGCTTATGTACAGCATTGACACTTTAAAGCTAACTGGGAAATAAATAAGGCATTAGGAATTAGTTGCCTGAAATTAATTAAAGTAGTCTTTAAGAAAATTGAGAGTAGTCACATGAAAAATGTAATTTTGGACTTTTAGCAGTTTTCTGACTAGGGGAAGCCTAGTCTCTCACACACACACACTCACACAAAACCTTGAGAACAAACAGATGACATTGATTTATAACCCCAACTGCACTTACAGATGCTAATGATACTGATGGAAATCTGCTGAATGACACAGAAACAAAATGATACAAAAGCACATGATACTGGAGGGATGCTGCACTTTCTGTCTGCTGTTGTGAAATGCAGCTCGTTTAGTCATGAATGTCTTGAAAGATATGGTACATCTCGCGAATGCCGTCCTTTCGTTAATTGCGAGGCAGGAAATTAATGTTCGATTTAAGACAAGAAAAAAACCTGGAGTGACGTGTAGTGTAAAAGAAAATAAGTCGATTTCCATATCTGATGAATGTGTCAGTAAGGCTGGTCTCTGTGCTGCTTTGATTTTCCACATGTGCACTTCGGTTTTAGCTAATGAGTTGACAGGAATTAGGACACAGTACATGAGGGAGGTGGAGTGGGCAAGGGATACAGATCGTTTCTCTTCAGGAAGATAATTACTTATTCAGAGAGTGTTCTTGGGTCCAAAGACATAATCCAGCCTGACTTTGCTCTGAAAACAAAAACAAAAGCCGAAACAGTTCCACATTAAGAGAATGCATGTTGCAAAGATTTCCTCCACCATGACCTTCTGTACTCTCTTTGAACGCCGGAGCGTCTTCTGCCGTCTCGGCTTCTCTGTCCAACTCCCATTTTCTGGCTGTCTCTGCTCTTGTGTATGAGACGGGCATTAGTGAGAGTGTGAGTGGGAGCAGTGGTACAGAGGATGGGCTCTGGCGTGCTGCCAGCTGTTTTGAATGCTCCAGATTGCCTCTGCACTGGTAGGATGAAGCAGGCACCAGCAGGCCGAGGAGCTGTCAAAAGAATTACCCCAGCTCTCACTTATCCATGCATGGTGTACCACCCGGTGGCAAAATACAGCTACTGCATATGGCAGAGGAGGAGGAGGATGACGAGTGAAAGGAGCAGGAGGTGGATCTTCGGAACACTACCATGGAGCTGTTCGCCCTATTTTGAGACATTTTAATTAAGCAGACAAAGCAATTTTCCCCCTTGCATCCCAAATGTCTTCCCCTTCATTGTTCCTCCAGTTGCTAATTAGCCCAAATATTAGTCTTGCAGTGTGAGGCTAAAGCAGCCTCCCAGATGGCGTAGTAGGTGTGTTGTAGTACATGCACATATTCCCTAATGAGATTTGACATGCTGGATTCCAGCACTGACAGCACCTGCATCATTTCACAGTGGCTGCAGCAGTACGTGTGCCTCTACATACCCGCGATGAATAAAGCTAGATGTTTAGGGTCAGTATACAGATCGATACATGAGTGTGCTCACTGTGCACCACGTGTGCCACACATACCTACAGTAACAACTTGCATACACATGTAGAGGCTTTGCTCAGCAGTGAAGTTATTCATTCAAAAAAAAATTTTTTTTTAAATTTACTGTATAAAATGCAGCAGCCCTACACTTTCGGTTACTCTTAAATAATATATCACTAAGTAAGGCTTGAGTCCATTGCAATATATTATTGCCATCATGTACAATAGGTGTATAATACCTTGCTTCAAAGCACACTCTGTAACAATAGAACACATAAAGTACTTATGTAAATTAGTGTAAATAAAGAAAAACTGTTTTTTTGAGAACATTTATTGCTTTTCAGAGCATAAAGCCATTTGCCATTGGTCCGAAACAAAAGCCAAGAGGTGCAGAATGTTATTGCATAATTGAGAAATGCCCTTAAAGGGGAATATGACTGAGTGTTAGCATTAAAACACATTTTAGCCGTGCCCTTTGTCAGCACACTATGTTAGTCACAAATTAGAGAGAACTGGTTGTCCCACGCCCTTAAGCGATGCACATATATGTGTAGAAAATTGGTTGAAAAAACATAGAAGAACTGTGACTGTAAGAGCACTGGGGGTTGATTTTCTAGGGAAACAAGCAAATGTTGAGGAATAGGTCTGGCTGCTGGCACAACATAGAGCTTAAGTTGGGAATCATTAAACCAAGCGATAGGCTAATTCTCCTAACATTTTTGGCTGGCTGAAAAATACAAGCACATGTACTCTATACTAAAGCTGTGACTGCACTAGCTATTAAAACCAGTTTAAACTGATCTATCGTCTAACTTTGATCTAATAATGTTGTCATATGGTCACAGGGCAGCAGATGTGAAGCTGGCCCATGATGCTACTTACTCTTTTTGTATAGAAATAGTTTCCCTGTCTGAAATCCACTCAGCTTGCAACTTGTTTTCACACTTTTAATAGCCAGTGTGTCTCTTTCTTGGATTGTCTATACTTGGGTTCAAAGAAGGCTGCGGTGAAGAAGACATGAGCTGCCTTGAATTATTTATGATATCGCCAAGCCATCTCTTCCTGTTTATTATGGATGTTGAACATATATTTTCCAAAAGCCTTTGGCAGTTGTTTTCTGGCAATTTTTGAATTGGGTTGAGCCCGGTGCCCCCTGATACTGTGGGACATCAGAATCCTGTGACATGCAGCTGACAGCTCAGACTTCCTGCAGAGCCTGTTCTCCTTGGGGGGAGAAAGCAGGAAGAACTGCGCGCCTGTCTGCCATTACCCCACCCCTCGTTAGCAGTACAGGCTTGTTACTTCTGTAAAAGTGCCCCACCGCCCCCTCAAATTGATACATGTTTTCTTGTGAAAATCAGAAAACAATGTTGCATTGAGCTTTACAAGACAGAAAATGAATGCTTGGTTTAGTTTGGTATGCTCCATCTCCCCTCTGACAGCCTCCTGTTGGGTTGGCACAGACAGAAGCTCCGGCTTCAGTCCTCTCAATTTATTTTGATATTAAACATGGGAGTGCCATTAAAAATGACTAGGCTTGCAGGATTGGATTTTTGACAGGTCCTCACTTTGCATTAGGTAATGATTCCCTCACATGTCATCCTCCATTTTTTCATATCTGTATTCTAGAGCTTTCTTATTTATGACATTTTAGATATTCCCTTATATGAATTTCAGCAAAGGTGACATCTCGGATGAAATGCAATATTTACTCCAGTTGTGATTAATTTCACCCTCCTGTTCAGGATGAAAAAACCTGAAGATTTTGCATATGAGGGAAATGTAAAATGTCTTTCTTTATATGAGAGCTTTCATAGAGTATACAGAGCAAATGATTCATTTTTCTTCACCCACAAGGAAACACAATGCTTTACAGTTTAAAGGAATAGATTCACATGTTCTCAACATTATCACTGCATGTGTTTATTAGTGTGTTGTTTCTTTCTTGCAAGTATAATGGATCTTGTTTCAGACAGAGGTGTTAATTCTTTAGCAGGAATTCTGTGCAGGTCAGCACTCTGATCCGTCACTCATGGTGCAGCAGTATTTTTTTGTGTGTCATTTTAATAGCAAAAATGTGCACCGCAACGACAGACAGTTACTGTTAATGCACCGTACAAAGCATAATTAAACACTGGAGAGACGAAAACAATCTTTCAGATACTTGCTGCAAGTATTTTCTCCCCTCACTGGTTCCAGGTTCCAGCCACTATAACAGTGAGACATTTTTCAAGTATTCAAGAAGCTTTGCTTTGGCATTGGCTAACAGTTTCCAAATGTAGCTCTTTGCTTTAGCTGCCTGGCAGGGAGCAGACAGTTTAGCAGTGAGAACTCGTTTGTCACACGCCCCTGTCATCTGCATCATACCCCAGGAGGGCATGGAGAAATTGGATTTGGGTGAGGAATGTGACGGAGTTATCCCAGGGGATGGATGTGACATTGGCTCTGTGTGACGAGGAAGTGGTGATGAGGTGGTTTGTGTACACTGGTTCACTATCACCCACAACAGTCTCCATCTCCCATCCCTCAGTCTCACCTTATATCTGTCTCAGCTCTGCAGCTGCAGTAATGGCTTTGTTATTGGGTTATGGTTTAGTTACACTACCGGAAATGTTGTTACAACCTCCTGCCAGCGTTAAACAATCTCCCCAGCATTTCTCCAGACGGGTGCTTAATGCTTTGAGTAAATGCAGTCACCCTGAGCGGAAGCTCGATATTCAAGGTCCGTACAGTATTTCAGTTCTGTCATCGTTAGTATTTTTTTTCTTCAGTCAATACCGAGTTGTCCTTTCATAGTTCTGCCACTATTATATTGCAAAGACAAAATACTTGTGGATGCCACTTGCTCTGTAGGGAAACTTCACCTTTGTAAGTTTGCATTAAGTTTCCTTCCTAAGATTTCTATTTGTTTGTCATGAAGGGTTCATTTCCCTTTGATTATGTTTCTTTCTTTTATTCTCAACTACTATCCAAACATGTACTTGTCACCAACTCTGTGATAGAGTCCACCAGCTGAATTGGCACACAGAAGGAAGGACTCAGTGTTTGGCTAGCTGTCAGCTGCACAACAAAGCATAATGCCAGACTTTGACAAGTCTTTACACACTGCTTTTGGGTGACATATCTGGGCACGTGCCATTTAACAGTCACTTACTCAGTAAGTTTTTGTATTGTATTTATATTTCCAAGAGACTAATTTTAGGATTCATCAGCAGTCGGAATGACTTGGTGTGTCTGCTGTCTGTGATGCACAGTAGTTCTAAAAAAACACATGCAAAGCTCCTGTCTGCGAAAAGGATCCGGAGACGCTGACTGTGGTTGTCTCTGTGTTATTCCCCTTTTACCGGCCTGGCTATTATTGCATTCAAAAACTGAAAAATCACAACATAAATTACAGTATATACACAATCATAATCACAACATTTGTAAGCTGGGCTGACAGGCTTGGTCATGGCATTACCGTGAAACTGTCACAGGCCATTTTACCAATTGCTTATCTTGCTTTTTAACTTCTCATTCTCTCTGCAGAGGCCACTATCCTCAGCTATGATGGCAGTAAGTTCATGAAGGTCCAGCTACCAGTCGTGATGCACACGGAAGCTGAAGACGTGTCTTTGCGGTTCCGCTCCCAGAGAGCCTATGGTATCCTAATAGCCACCACATCTCGGGACTCTGCTGACGCGCTGCGTATTGAGCTGGAGAGCGGACGCGTCCGGCTGACTGTCAATTTAGGTAATGCCTTGGATGTACACACACTGTGGCAGATAAGTCAAATTAAGATAGATACCATTTTTAAGGGAACATAGCCACATGCATTCTCTCTCTCTCTCTCTCTCTCTCTCTCCCACACACACACTCTCGCAGCAATTATTCTTCTTTGTACATATATTGAATAGAAAGAGATGGTGTAAAGACTTTCAATGGCAAGACTCTGCGGCTCTTTGCTCACTGCCAGTTGAGCACACAGCCACCAATACCCAGCAGGGAATGCTCATTGTCTGTACCATCAGCTAACTCAGATCAGCTTTAGATGTGTATGGGTCTGTCCTGACAGTGCACACACTGCTGTATTCTTTCCTGCTGCTGTTTAATTTCTGATACACTGAGTTATAATCCATATGAGGAAGCTAATAAGTCTTCTGAGGAGTGGAGGTATTTATAATATTTAGTGATTGCACGGTATGAAGCAGTCCTTAGTTGTGGCCAATAAATGCCCTGCACACTCTCTAATCACTTTATTTGGAAACACTTTTATCATTGTGGGAGGAATGCATGGTTGCGCATGAATATGCAGCTGTCTTAAATGAGCACAAAGACAGACATGCCCCCCCTGTGCCTACAGCAAAAACCGAAAATTGAGGACAAATGAAAGAAACACATTTCATTTTTGTGTGCGTGAGTGTGTGCACATGTGCTTATTTGCTCAGGAAAGAATCCAATGATGCCTGTGAAAAGTTTGATATCTCTCAAACAGAGCCGTGGCGCACAAATGATAGCCATCTATTTCTCCTTTCCACTGGCTAAACAGAAATGGGCTCCCTAAGCGGAGCCGTTTAGCGGTGCATGCAAAGTAGACAGCCTGTGTCTGCTGTCAACCACAAGGAAGCACGTGTCCCACCACGGAAGACAACAGCGCCACACACTGACAGCGCTGACAAGTCATATTACTGCAAGCACAAAAAGATGCCCTCTGATGAAAACAACAGGCTGCGGAGTTTTGTTTTCTTTTGGATTATCTTTGACACAATTTAGAGATTTTTGAGTCTGTCTCCTGTGTTCAGCCCTTGAAGCCTGTCTTCCTTGTCCCTCCTTTAAAAACCGGAGCATTCCCTGTAAGGGTAGGCTTGTGTTGGTCTCTGGCTGTTTGCGACCACTTTTCTGCTGCGGTTGACAACACATGACGAGCAGGGCCAAATGGAAAGGAGGGGAGGGAGTTCGATCTGGGTCACCTTTCTTAGAGCTCAACACAAGCTTAGCCTTAAGAAGTGGAAGAGGTAAAGCAGAATACAGAAACAGTGTAGAAGTAGTACAGCAAAGTTGTTATGGATCTATGGATCTTTTGTTACCATCAAAGAAAACAGCTGTAGTGCTTCATCTCCTAGATTTCACCAGAGCATTTAGATATATTACTTTATTAAAATGATGCGTCACAATTTGAAATGCTAAAATCAATATGCTGTCTTATTAAATATTCATAGTATTAGCAAAATGTACTTATGCAGAATGGATATTTTGAGGATGCTACCACATGACATACATATCAATAGCTCACATTTCAAAAGCTGACTGCAAACTGTAAAGTAAAGGAAGTAGAGCAACATGTGGAATATTATGATGCAGGGAAGCAGAAGTACAAAAAAATGGATGAAATATTAAAAAAATACAGCAGCAAAAGAATCCAAGTATCCCAAACTGGGCTTAGCAAGTATTTGAGTAAATATAATCAATGGCTGCTTTCTCCACTGTTTGAGGAATAAGAACACTATTTTATTTTCACATTGCACAGCTGTTCTTATTGATATTAGTTAAAGATGCTGTAGCAGTAAGTACAGATAGCTATGCAGAGAAATGGGATTGTACCTTAAATGTATCCTCCACAGGCAAGCAGAGAGGAGAGAGAGCTCGTACACCTTCCAGTTGGCCCTGTCTGACCCTGACAAAATCTGATGCTCTCATAAGAAAAAAGATCATCTAAATTAAAAAAAAAAAAGAGAGAAATCTTTTAGCTTGCTGTATGTCAGATATGTCCCATGGATAAACATAGAAATGTTGCACAATTAAAACATCAACTCTAATTATTTGTTTTCCCTTGTCCTGTATCATGTATTATGATAAACTGGGCCTCTCTAGCAGCGCTTTTACCAGTTTGCTGCACATTAGCTGTAGATGACCATGTTTGTGAGCATCAGAGGAAGGACAGTGTCCATGTGTGTGTCCCCAGAGGGGTGGACTGTATGCTTTAATGATGTCTGCAGCTGTAACGTTGAAAGATGAATTTATCTCTCATCTATTCTTCCCCATCTAGATTGTATCAGGATTAACTGTACCTCCAGTAAGTTACTGTTCACCTTTTCTCTTCTTCTTCTTCTTCTTCTCTTAACTCTGAATGTACTTTCAGTCCGTAGAAGTGTTGTTTTATAGCCATGCTTGCCTTCTATTTTGCCATTGGTAAATAATATGGCTCTGTTGTTAAAGTATACTAAAGCTATCGCTATCAATCACTAAAATGTATACGACTCGCCCCTTGCATTGACATTCTGTGTCGTCATACCAAATTCCAGCTGTAGGAACGTAAGAAATTCCTGGTCCAGAAAAATAATGAGCAGAGGGGAGGAAATGGAGGGAGGCTTGAATTAATTACAAAGCCAAATATGGTAGTCAGCGGTGATTCCACACACCGAGTTGTTTCTAATTAATGGACCTTTTCACTCACTGATATAAAACACGTGCAATGGAAGCACAGGTGTTTTTGCACGACGTCTCAGTCGTCCCCTCGCTTTCCTTTTTCTTTCTTTCTTTGGCGTTTCACAGCGGTTGCAAATTGATGAGGCCATTCAAAGCGCAGAGGAAATACAGAGTGTGATTTTATTATTCTCATTAACCTGCCTCACAGAGCAGAAAGAAAGGGATGAAGAGGGAGGGAGAGAGCGCAGATCTTGTTGTGGGATCCACTTTGGATGTGTGTGTCTGTGTGTGTGTTTGTGTATGTGTGCGCTTGAACAAAGAGGTTACATTGCAATATTTTGGGAGGTAAATATCCTTGACATTTATTATTCAGGAACAGTGATGAATTAATAATTACTTCTCTGGATCATAATACGCTCTTTTTTCCCCCCTGTTTAATGATTCTGAAGTGGCAGACACACTCGGTGTCGGTACATGACAACAGAAATGAGCAAGTTTAAGCTCCATAACAGTGATGGAGACTGCCAGATACTGTATAGAAGGACAAAGTGTTCTCTGAAAGCAAGAGTGTTGGATATCTTTGTGTGTGTGTGTGTGTGTGTGTGTGTGTGTGTGTGTGTGTGTGTGTGTTACAGTAGTTGAAGGTCACTGACTGATGAAGAAGTGGAGACTTACGCAACAAAACGCCTCCACACAGAATCACATGATGTGACCTCTAGACATGCTTCTGTGAGCCAGCCCTTCTTAACACCTTTCTAAATGCTAAATAGCATTGTTCATGCAGCTTCAATGCATCCCTTGTTTGTGTATGCAAATAAATAGCTCTAAGCTCTAATTCCCCCAATCCGCTGCTTTAAAAGGTCATTCTGGGTTTATGAGAATAGTGTGAAGACATAATCATCAGCTGTTATCCTAATATTTGCTTGCTTGATTTCTGTATTTCTCTCAATCTGAAATATTTAATATTTACCAGTATATCTAAAGCTGAGCAGGGAAAGATAATGCTTTTTACTGTGGCATATTGTAGGTAAAATTGTTAATTAAGTAATGTAGACTAAACATATATAATATTTAATTTTGTAAAGTAATCGTGCCATCATTGGCATCAGCTGTAAAAGTTCTCTAAACATTACGCTTCAAAGAGGAATAATTACATTCTGAAAATGCAATGCTATGTTAAAGGCAAAAAACAAAAAGTGTTTAAGTAAAACAAAGACCAAGACATGGACAGCAAGCCTTCCTTTAACAGAGCCAGACCTAATTGTGTCATAAGAAAATGTTTAATTGAAGTTCTTGGAAAGAATTTTGCTAAGCCAGTGCATTTCCACTTATGAAGCGTTAGCATTTAATTCAATTTTTTTTTCTAGGTTGTTATTTTTGTCCTCTTTTTTTTCTGAGTTAATTAATGTGTCTTGTCAGGCGCTGCAGCTCCGGTCAGCTTAGTGGATGAAGAATTTCAACACCGACTCAAAGAACACATCACTGTCAATTAGGGACCTAGGCTCCCTGGGGCTGCCCGGAGCTGTCTGAAGAAAACACTGCCACTTCGACTTAAACAGTATTAACAGGCACTGAGTGACAACAAGCTGAAAATATGAACTCGAAATATCTTGTGACAGATTGACTTTTTTGGTCTGTGAGTCCGCTCTTTTATTATTTATTAGCTTGGACTGCGGAAAAGTCACAGTGTGTTGATGAGGTTGTTGACTTCTGACCTTCTTTGGCAGCGTTGCAAGGTGCTTTTTCCCCCTTTTGTAATTAATCTGCTCCATAAATCAATAATAGATTCTTTAAAAGCTTATAGCTAAACTGTACAATCAGAAAAGTAATCAAACTACTTCATTATAAACACTTAACTCTCACCTTACCATTTAAAACAGGAATTTCAACCTGCCATGATTTAGAATTTAATGATATTCGCTTTCCAATTTGGGAAGTTATATTTAATGCTAGGACAGGTAAGGGAGGAGTACGAATCTGGCAACAAGTGAAGGCAAGTGTTCAGCAGAGCTCCGGAGACACGAACTATAAATGAATTAATTTGAAAATAAAAAGTGGGTTATACAAAGTTACTGGAGTGTATAGAGTGTTTTCTAAGAAAAGCAACAAGCTTCAACTCCTCATCAATTTATTCTTTGCAATGCTCTTTAAATTAAGGAGCTAATTTTAATTAAGTTCTTTATGGCTGTGTGCTATAGCTGCTTAAATGATGAGAATAACATCCTCTAAATTAACAGCATAATAGGGACTTTTCTGTCATGGGAATGAGGTACTTAGCACGACATGGTTATCCAGTTATTCCTAAACAGTGCTAATTTCAGTAATGTCATGGCAGCCATTTTCAAAACAACCTTTCAGTGTTTAGAGAGCAGCTAAACATGGACGCAAGTGTAAATACTTTATCAATTTAACACTATTTCACCTTCGCCTCCTACATTTTCACAATAGCACTGAAGGCACTGGTTGGAGATGTGGGTTCTGTAGCGTGGTAGCCTGGTAAGCTTTGATATCTCTGTTGATGGTAATCCTCTGCAGTGGCCTGCTGCTTGGTCAGTGAGTTCCTCTTTCCTCCACCTATGTGAGTCACGGTGTCGGGGCATGCAGCACCAGTGTCCGACCTGTCATCCAGCCTGCCAGAACTGACTGACTGGATAATCACATCTTCTCATGCTGCCCTGTGCCACACTTCTTCACTTTTCCCTTGGGTCTAAAGTCAGTGAGGCAGGGAGAGATCACTGCAGATCCATCACTTTAGATAGATCACCGCCTGTGAGGGCACTAGAGAGGGCTGGCTGGACTAAGGCCCCTTAATGTCTGGCCAGCAGCTGGTGGTTTGGACCACAGATTGTGCTAAAGGCATAAAACAAACAGGTCCGGCAATAGTAAATGCTATGCAGGACTGTGCTTCTTTGATATGACTGACCTCTTTTTCTCTTCCCTTTCTTTTTGTCTTGGAGAGCAGCAAGAACAGAATGATAGAAGGCAAAGATCAAGCATGCTTTCAAGTCCAACTCCATCCCATTATTTCATATCTCCCCTCCTTAATCCCTCGCCAGTCGACTGGTCTCAATCCTGCCCCGGTGTTTGGTGCTTACAAAGCAGAACTGTGTGTCTGAGATTGAGTGTGTCCCACTACTTTGGCACCCTCAGATTTGCATACACATGGCACTGGAGCTTTGAAGATTGCAGAAAAGCAGGAAATAAATAGCCATAAATGGGTTCAGACGAATGAACCTGGAACCCAACTGAAATGCACCCCAGAGTAGGCAAGGTGTTCAGAGCCTAGGGGTTTTTAATACTGTCACAGTGGCACATCCTCATTGGCCTCTTTGGTTATGTGTGGCCGGCAGGGGAACATCAGAGCTGTATAGCAATTCAAGATGATCTAAGAAAGGCTGTATGAAAAAATAATGTGCTGCCCTAGTTGGACCAATGTTGGAATTTCTTAATGGAGAAATGTATCCTGGAGAGACTTGTTATTCTTCTGATAAGATCACAGAGATTTGGTGCCGTTTCTCTGATTTAGCTGTGATTCCTAATCTCTCCCTGAGTTTTTGGCACAGCGGTTCTCCACAAGCATATTAATGCCTGCAAGCAATAACACATTTGATATCAATATGCTGATTTCAGGATTTGGTGACAAAATAATTTAAATATTAAACTGTTAATCTTTTCAATGTTCAAGTGATAATTTTAGCAACCTGTTTCTAAAAGCAATTGGGAAGCTGCGTAAAATATAAATCATAACAGAATTCTGTGCACCGAATGGGTGGAAAGTCTGGATGTTGCCTTCATAAATGTGCATGTTATTCCCGCCACATGTACAGATGCAGCTCTATATCATGAATGCTCGCTTCTGCTGTGTGCTGATAATAAGCTGGGTGGCTCCTTTCCTCGGGGCACAACATGTGGCGTCAAAAAGAATTTAGAAAAACATCAGACTCATCAGACAACCTCACCTAACTCCACTATTAATGAGCTTGGGCTGATTGAAGGTGGCGTGTGTCCATGTCTTCGAGTATCTAAAAACTAATCACTAATTAGTTGTTAACTAATTAACCTTTTTTTGCAAACATTGCACAACTTGTGCTGTCCTTTGTCTCCCATGTGCAAGCATTTCTGAAATGTATTGCTGGCATTAAGCACTAAATTATCTTGTGCAGCACTGTGCAAAAATCTTGAGCCACCCCTCATTTCTTTATAATGTTTGAAAAGCTGGAATGATTTTTTCGAAACATGCAAACAAACATGAAAATATAATGTGGAGTTTGTTCAGTTCTCTTTATACTTCAACACAGCCTCTACTCTCTTAGGCAGCTTTCTGGTAATGTTTAAGTAGTCAGGAATAGTTCTCCAGGCTTCTTGTAGGACATTCAAAGCTCTCCTTTGGAGGTTGTTGTTCTGTTCACTGTCAAGATGATCCCACACTGTTTACTTTTCTGTCCAAGCTGTTGCCTATCAGACTACAAGATGGATCAAACTCTCATGGTACATTTTTTTGTATAAAATTCCATCAATTTTGGCAAGATCCCCCAAAACCATTGGCTAAAATGCAGGCTCAAACATGACAGAGCCTTTTACACATGGCTTTAGACACTCGCTGTTGTACTGCTCTGCTGACCTCCTCCATACATATTGATGATAAATTTAACCAGAAATTTCACATTTGCATTCATCACTCCATCAGAGTTCTTGTGTAATTTGGCAAACCTCAGCCTTTTCTTCCTGTTTCCCTTCCTTAAGAATGGTTTCTTGGCCTCTGCCCTGCTGCATACCAAGTTTTCGGTTGATAACTCTTTGGGAATCATCTTGTTGGCAGAAAAATGCCTTATCTTTGGCATTTTTCATTGATTCAAATTAAGAAATGGGGGAAAAAAATTATGCATGTTTGCGACAGAATCCTAGTAACAAAGTGCCTATTAAAAAGTGCAGTTTAAAATTGATAAGTTGTCTGTTATGTGTAGACACATCCCTTGAGTTAGATGTCATTTTTTAATGCTGATTTCATAATTCAGTATCAAGTGGCTTCTGAAAATGGTACAAGGACTGGAGTGAAAATGAATGAAAAAGCAGCCGATGTCCAAAGAAAAAATTTGAAAGACCTTCAGAAAGTCTGGAGAACTGTTGCTCAAGATAATTTTAAACAATGACGGGAAGGCCTGGCCGCTTGGAAACAAAACCTAAAGAAATGATGGGTGGCTCAAAACATTTTCACAATCCTGTGTATTTAGGAAGAGGGAAACAGTTCCTCAGTTTCAACATTCAGTTAAATAAAGGTTTTTAAACTGTGCAAAACAGTGCAACACTGAGGGAAAGCATTTATTGATTTAATGAGGGAATTCATTAGTCTTATTTAAGGGGATCTGTGCAGTTTCAGTACCTTCTGCATTTTTCAAAACATCAAATATTTCAAAGGGTGCAGATGAAAAGCACATTCTGTATTTCCTGGTTTTTTTTTTTTTGGTTTTTTTTGTTTTTTTTTTTTTCGCATCACTTTTTCTTTTTATGTGTTGGACATGGGGAAAATCAAATACTGGTCTGCATTTCTGTAGATAAAAAAAGTGTAGTGTTTTTTTCAGTCGTTATTTGCCCGCCCAG
>VUQK01001042.1:1740-12667 GCA_015106715.1 Bujurquina vittata | reverse complement strand
CACAGACAGCTCTAACATCACTCCAACACAACCATGACAGGCAGTCGGGCCATTCAGAAGGCCTGCATTCATGCCTGCCCCTTAGAGTTACACACACACACACACACACATGCATACAATATATACAGATACAATCTCAAAATTGGGTATACATGGACTTTATTCCACTGGCGTATACATATACTGAAACTTGGCCTTGCAGGTTTCTCTTGTATACACATTCACTTAGATATAAACACACGCGAAAGAGGAGACGCTGCTGATTCAATCAACAAAAAGAAACACAGACACACACACACACACACACACTTCCAGAGGCCCTCAAATGCAGTCCTTTCCATGTTTTGTCTGTAGTGTAGCTAAGTAGAATTTGCGCTAAAATAACTTCAAAGGATCCGAAGGAGGGGCCACTCCGAGGAGTATGGGTAATTAGGACTGTGGAAGCAAGAGAGAAAAGAGAAAGGGAGAAGATGAGTGAAGGGGGGGGGGGGGGGTCCTCTCAGCCACAATGGATGAATAGGAAGGAGAGAACCGACGGTGGGGACTGGCAGCACTTTGTGATAGCACTTGAGCGCACACATACATAAATACGCACATGTATACAGATCAGTGGAGTGATAGCGCCATGAGGCAGGAAATTTTGGCTGTGGAATTAAGTCCCAGTTGTAAACATGACGCCGGATATATGGACACACACACACACACACACACACACAAGTCATGCAATCAAGTGGAGACAGACAGACAAACAGTGGCGCAGACATTTTTCTCTCTCCTACACTCACACAAAGTGCTCCTAATGGCAGCGGTGTGTTTTTAGCCGGCCGTGCCACCGGTCCGCCCGGCCATCACAGGAGTCCTTGCCACCAGCTAATGCACTGCTATTTATAGCCCGTAAACAACACTAAACATGTGGAGATGACCCGTATCGCCACCTGTGCAAGCAGTTGCAACAGCAAAAGTTAAGCTCAGTGCCATTTTTTTTTTCTTTTAATATCTTCGATATTCTTATGAAATGCTGCCTAGTGGAACAGTTTCTGCCTGCAACAACCTAAAAATACAAGCAGTGCCTCAGTAAACAATGCAGCTGGAGAGAATGGAGAAGTGAAGCTTGGGAAGGAAAGGGAATGTGTGTGTGCGTGTGTGTGTGAGAGAGAAAGGAGAAAGTGGATGCTGAGAGAGGTGTGAGAGTGCCCTCTATTGCCTGAGCCAGGTTAAAGCAGGCTATTATCGCACACGAGAGACTAGTAACAGTGTTGAGTTACTGCTTAGTCTGCAGGCAAACACACACACATGCACAGAACGGCGACCACGATTAAACATATGCAACAAAACTGGAGCATTAAGACTCTGACACAAGAGGGATTGTGTGTCTGTGTATGTGCACTCTTGCATGTTATTTGGACCGTCAGCCGTTCTGCGGATCTCTGGATCCCTGCTGAGCTGCAGCTGCCTGAGTGACATGTGCTGGTTGAGCCGCAAAGCCCTTTCAACTAAAATCAGTTATCCTCAACCACCCAAGCACACACACACACATATATATGATGCCCATCTGCAACTGTCCTGACATCAAATCTCTTGCATGTTAATGCCGTATCCAGCAGTTTCCCGTTGGGCTCAGAGAAGTGTCGGGCAGTCTGATGGATGACGTCAGCTGCTGTGCACTCACAAATACATTTTGTTTTGGTGTTTTGTTGCTTTAGCACGGCCTGCAGTGGCTCACTTGGCTCCTCAACTTTGATTTTCAACCCCAGCTGTCGTGGCTCTCGATTTTTAAGTCTCGTCAGTTAACAAAGAATTGCCTAGGACGAGCCCGGAGGCAGCAGTGCAGCACCACAAATCCCTTATCACTTTTTTTAAATGAACCACAAACACCTCATTGTGTCTGTGCAGAGCTGCCACATGGTGACTGCTTAGTAGAGATGGCATGCTCTGATCTGAGTCACTAATGCACTCAATAACAGCCTAATCCTAACTAGTCTATTCAGTTCGCTTTCTAACTGGAGCCCCCCACCAGCAGGCCACTCTGTGCACTTTTGCTAAATAATTACCCCAAGGGAACAGCCATAGTGATCCACACATCTTTATCATCTGCTGAAGTGATTCTGCAAAATCTCCTTAAAGCCCTTTAAATCTGTTACCTACGTTTTTTTAGTTTCTCTAGAGGTTCAAGTTTAAGGAAGTTTGAGGAAACTGTTGACAAGGCTTCGCCGATACTGTCATGTTTGTACATGTGCGGTAAAAACAGCATGTCAGCAGCAGCAGCACTGACGTGCGGTCGCCCACGTCGACAAGAACTCAGATCCCAGTATAAAGTTACTGTAGGTGCATGTGTTTAAAAGAAAGCCCCTCAGGCCGCACTTGTGTGCGTGAGGTGATCAGAGACGGACTACAAGAATAAACCCAATCTGTGTGCACAGCCTGTAAAACTGCAGTATTACAAGTCACTGTTGAAGCACAAAGTTGGTGCAGGGTTAGTGTTTGTGTTTGCATTCAGTCAGAAAATAGGTTGACAGGGTCAATAATGGGGCAGTTACACAACTTGTGGGAAAACAGTACACACAAAACAACATGGAAAACTAATAAATAAACTGGATAGAAAAAAAATTAGACAAAGAAGAAGATAATCATGAATTAGTAATAATGGCAACAATAAGTTTTTGCACTTGAATATCAAACCACCTGGACCCAAAGCCTCAACAACTGCCTGATCCACAATAATTCAGCATCAGGTGTTGGGTTCTTCCAGCCTACCTGGTCAGGGCCCTGCAGGTACAAGCACGACCACCCACTGATCCCTGATCAGTCCCTCCTCCATGCTTGGCACCCTCGACACCCAGTGGTTGGAGGGCCATATCTCAGAAACGCTTTTGGAGCTGAGGTGTTCATTATACACACAGATGTGCTTTCACAATAATTTGAACTCAAATGTGAGATGGTGACCTGGGGACCCACTGGTTGAGTTCATGTGAAATGTCCCAGAAGTCAAGATAACGTTACATCCCCAGATGCCTGCTGAAGGCCCTTCAGCAGGCATCTTATTACCTTCCACAAAACTGTTTAGCCCTATTTTGGAGGCCTTGCCCTAAACTTTTATCCAAATATTTTTAGTCACCCCTGGTTTACTAAAGATAGAATATATATATTCCAGGAAAAATATGTTTCCAACAACAACAATTTTAAGCATGGTGTAAGCGATTGATATTCTGTGACTATCTATAACATTACTGCAAAAATGCTTTTTGATAACCACATCCTAAAAGAGACACAATGCCCATGATAACTAAATTAGAGAAAGTGCATACTGTACTCTTGTACATTGGTGGATACATGTCTTTCTGTTCATATAGTCTATAACAATAAGCAAGACATAATGTATAGTTACAAGGTATTCACATATTTATATTATACTCGTGTGTACAGGAATGCTATAATGCACCCGTACTGCAGAATCTGCTCATATGAATGCATTATGAATAACATCACTATAATCAGAATGCAACCATGTTGTTTATATTTGAGCAATATTGCTGAGCAGTAGGTATGGCTTTAATATTGCTCAATGATGAGTCACAGCCTGTAGTTCTTATGGCCCTGCGTCATCCCTGACCAACATGTTACCCAATGTTCAGCCAATCAAAAGTTGGGATCACAGGCTAATCACTAAGTCAAGTAGGTATAGCCAATCACACAGCACAATATGATCATATGATTATGCTTAGCCAGTCAGGCGTGTGAAAGAGCCTGCATAACATTAGCATACATAATGTATGCTAATAGAATTAGCAGCCTGAAATGGTCCATGTTGTTTACTCTCCATTTCAGATAAATACAGCTAAAGTGTACAAAGGCTACTAACCATCCAGGAATATGAATATTGTGCTGCACATCTTTGAAGAGTAAAAAACAAATATGCGAGAACACTGTACGCTCATACAGTAGCTACCTGTCAGTCACAGTAGCCCTGCCCTAAAGCATACCCTGCTTTATCCTCCTCGGTGAGGGGATTCAAAATGATCATCATGTTGTATTTAGTAACACTTGGAACTAGCATATTCGATCTAATTAGTGTATTTTTTATTGAGGTCAGAGACTGTTGTTTATTTTGTTGACATCTACACCAGTGGTTCCCAAAGTATGATGAGTTGTAGAGAGTAAAAATAGATTACAACATAAATATGGTTTTTCTTTTACACTCTTTCCATATTGAGTTTGGGTTTCATAGACAAAGGTGCCATTGTTGAATGTACTGAAGCCTTTTCTACAGCTCTGAGGGAAAGAGTTCTTTGTTGTTTACCCGTTGGAGAGCCTGAACCGCTGAATGCGCAGACAGGAGAATATCGGCTCCTTGCCACTTACTGCAAAGGTGAAACAGGTTTGGAGTTCTTTCTCTTAAAAAGCCTCTTACCTTTCATGTTGCCTACGCACAAGCTTGTGTAGCCCATCTATTTCCAGGATCGCGGTTATGATGGTTGAATCTGCAGATGCCCAGAGGCTCATTTCTTAAATGGGATTCTGAGTACTGCTTAAGTACAGATGTTAAATGGAGGCAATATCATATTTCAGATGATGTTGGTCATCTCAGGTGAGTCTATTTTGGTTGGGTTGTCATGAAAATGCCAGCGGGTGTTCCTTTAGTCCACTGGTGAGATGAAGAGCAGTTTGACAAAACGCCCTGCTGTAACCTTGCCTAAAGCACTTCTGTCTTCACTTTGCTAATTGAATCTTTGGCTCCGACCTGGGGAAACGTTCTTTTAGATTCACAGACATCACCTGTATAAACAAACACAGACAGGTGGCATCATCTGGGTGACGAGCTGACAGCGAGACGGTGAGTCTGCCTCATAGGTTTTGGGGGGGTATCTGCTGTCACATCCAGAACATACACACATCCACCCGTTATGTAACACCAGTGTGGCCTAAAAACCTGTGACTCCTCTCGCTCAGCGAACCGGAGTGACAGCTCCTAGAATCGCTGACTTTAAAGTCTGACAAGACTACAGTAATTACAGCTGTTCAGACGCCGTGCTGCGACTCTGTAGTCGCTTTCTTTTTTTTCTTTAATTCCTAAAATTGGAACAAGCTGCATCTGTTTTTGTCTGACAGGAGCAATAATAAGTGACCGGTCGTAGCTGTGCCCTGGGCTGGAGTGCTGTGAAATATCCCACTGCTCTTCACCATCTGTCCCCACCTCTTTCTACGTATAGACAGATTCACTGTTTCCCAAAGCTTCCATTACTTTTCTCCAACCTTTCCCCTTTTCTTATTACTTCCCCTCTCCCACTCGTTCTTGCTGTTTTCCTCCCTCTCTGTGTCTCTGATGCTACTGCACCGCTGACACAGACCCACACTGGACTCAACTCCCCCTCAATGTTAATGCCGTTTCTGCATTGTGTGTATGTGTGTGCGCGCTTGACTTTGTAAATACTACATATTTATGTCAGCAAACAGTTTCATGGGTCAGCCACGTATTTCAAGTTTATACAAGACTGTATTGCTCCATTTGTCCAGGAAAGTTTTTGGTGTTCTGCTAAATAAATAAATAAATAAACAAATAAATAAATAAAGTTTAGAAAGTAAACATTTTCCAAACTTTTCTTTTATTCATTCTTATTCTCTTGTATTTATTTGCATTTTATCCCAAACATCTCTATGAACAAAGTGCGTGTGATATAACATCTTTAGCTGCTCTAATACAGCAGCTCACTAAGTCCATTGTAAAAGGTGATGCTCAAAGTGACAAGCCCAGAGGATTAGAGGATTTACAGAGTATTTAAAGTAGCTTTAAAGTCACGTTTCAGTTTTAGTACCTGCGCATCACTGAGGATTTTATCACATCAACCTGTTTGCATGCTGCTCTTTTCCACAAGAAAAATCTCTGAAACAAAAGCAGATATATTTTATTTATCTGCCCGAAAGCAATAACACTTTATAATAACTACAAATGATTAAGCATTAGTGAGGTTTTTAGGTAATACTTAATTGATCATTTATAAATCATTACTCCTCCTTACTATGTAATTTATAAACATGGATGTACATTTCTTTATTGATTAATAAGTTCATATATAAAGCGATTAATGACAGGATTATTGTACTTCATGAATGATGGATTAACTGTTTCTAAATACAGAATTACATCAAGTAATAAGTTAGTTAGGAGTAATTAATGGTTCATGCTGTCATTTAGAAAGCCTAACAAAGTATTTAGATGCACATTTATACTTGTAATGATTAAGATATGAGCTTATTGTTTGTTGAATACTTTTTTCATATTGTAATTTATGGTTAATTCAGGCAGTTACCAATCGTTCAGTATTTTGTGTTAGCAAACAAGTCTCAGCTATCGTCACAAGAGAAAAAGGAACAGGCGAAGCACAAAGGGACACAGAGCATGCAAATATTTATCACAGGATGCAAACAATAACTCGCTCAACATTGATATATGACGATGTGCTGTTTTTCACTCCAGGATTTAAAGCTAAACACACACGTAAGATCACATGTTAGTAACATGTTAATATGTGAACTGTTGATTTTCTATAATCATAACTGATGATCAAACAAGAGCCAAAAAGAAGTCATGATTGATAAAAAAGACAGAGTGCGCTGTGTGAGAACTGTAGTTTTATATCAATAAATGTATTTCCTTCTGCGTCAGAGTAGTATTTCTGAGAGTGTTGCTTTTATATTCATTATGGCCACTGAATACTGGTATTTATTGATTTTACTGTTTTACACAGGCTGGGGTTCTGATCCCTTAGAATGACATTTGCTTTGAGATTCTCCATGATGAAGGAGAAGGCGAGCCACCCCGATCACCTCCTTACCCTGAGGAGCTGCTCTGAGTTTTCACTGTGGCAGAGGAGGAGGCCGAGACCTCGTCTTCATCGTTCAGCTGAGTTCACCTGTGTGAAAGCGCAGCACTGAACAACTTCTTTTTTCATTTACCACACCCTGAACTAACGGCTCCTAAATAACTGGTTAGCACTTGATGTATTAACTAATTTAGAAATAGTTAATCCATCATTTATAAAGTATAATAATGCCATCATTAAACATGCATATTAAGCAAGAGGAAGCATTTATAGCCATGTTTACAAATAACATAATGATGGTTTCAAAATGATGAATTAAGTATTAATCAACACCTTACTCTTGCTTGATTTTGTGTAGTTATTACAAAGTGCTACCCAGGCTTTTATTCATGTGGTGTAGCAGCTAAATTTATAATGAGCATTTAGAGAGAAACTAACATTAAGACCCAAACACTGGAGGCATCGCTATGCTGTGGATGGATCCCCTTCAGAGAGAAGGGTCAATGCAAAGTTCTCAGTACAGCTGAATATCTCTGGAGGTTTTCTGACTGACCTGATTGACAGCACTCCCAACCAGCATCATGTGAACACCAAATTAGGGAATATCTTTCGAAATGGTGTTTTATCCCTTCAATAGGGTTTCAGATACTGTAAGGATCAACGCCAAGGAGTATTTGGCAGTGCTTGGTATCCCAACAGCTAACTGGTGCTCCATGCTGGTTTTCCTATTATTTCTCCCAAGTCTGTAGATATTTCACTTTGGATTTCCCCAAGATATTAAAAACTGCATCCTCTACTGCGTACAGTTTAAAAGCCAGAGTCCCTGATGGTGGCGCACAAGGAATGGGTAACTGTGGGTAAATCTGCAAAGGCCCCTGACAGTATTTACAGGCTTTGGAAACAACAGCCACATATGCTGTCATCCAACTCTTTTTTTTTCCAGGGAAAGCCTTTGTTATTTCAGCAAGACACTGTCCAAACCACACACTGCGCATGAGTTCCAACAGCACGACTCTGCAGTAAAAGAGTCCAGGTGCTAAACTGCTGTCCAGACCTGTCACCCACTGAAAACATTTGGATCATTGTGAAACAAAAAATGATGACACAGAGGCCCTGAGCTATTTATGAGCTGAAACCCGATATGAAGCAACGATGGGAAAACATCACGAGTAATCTCTGCAGTTCCCGGACAATGTTGCTTTAAAAAGAAAGAAGTGACGCAACACAGTGGGAAACGTACTTCCAGTACTCACAATACCTGTATGTGTACTCTCACCACTTTCTCTATTTATACTCCTGTACTGTGGATAAGTCTTAGTAATGCTTTCATTTCTATGTGGCGATCATAATGTTTAATATGTTTAAGCTCTAAAATAAGTAAACATCTGACCCTTGATAATTACGCAAGCACCGTAATATTCCTCTGTTTATTTTGTGCTGGTGGATTTGACGTCTTCCACATGTGTCTGCGCCGAGTCCTGTTCCCAGGTCTTTGGAAGGTGGAAAACTCTGGAGCGCACTGGGGCTCATAGCTGCATCCAACTTTCCCTCCCCAGGTCTCCACTCAAGAGACCGGAGCAAAAGTTTATTCTGTCTTAGACACACCGAACAGAACACACACTTGGAAACGGATGTGAGATCGTAGCACATTTGTCTTGTTTGACGTCCACAGTTCTGAATGTGACCACTGCAGTTCAAACGTCTCCTTCATCCTTTTTCCCTCCGCGTCTCCTTTAGCGCCTCTCATTCCTTCTTTCCTTCACACCCCCCCACCCCCCCATCAGAACCCAAATGCAAAGTGTTGCATTGTAATGCGGCAAGCTCTAAGAAAAAAAAAAAAAAGTGATTTCAGTGCCATTATGAGAGCGGCTGTTTTCCCCTCATTTCCACACAAACGGCCGATGGCGCAGTGCCACAGCCAATGCCAGTCTTTGTAGCTCTTCCAGGTGGGTGATTTATGCATGGCGCTGAGCCCCCAAAGCGCCACCGAGCCTCAGTCGCCTCCCTTCTGCCAGGCTTGGCCCCTGCCGGGATATAAATCCTTCTCAGACGCCACGGCCGACGCCAACGAACAAACAAACTTTTTCTCCCCTCTTGTTTTCAGTTCTTGGAAATATACCCTCTGTGTTTTCTTTAACTCAAACAATGAATTGATTTCATCTTCCATTTTGTGCCCATCTCTCCCTCATTTTTTTAAAATTCATCAGTTTCTTTTGGCATGATTATTAAGCTGGGACTTCTGGCATACCACGACAGAAAATTTAATTAGAAAAGAGAAAAAAGAAGCTACTTTGATTTTTCAGCGTTAATCCAAAACATATTTCCGCACTGAAAGTGCTGATAGCTGATGTTTTGTGTATAGTTTAGATTTGACCAGAATCTAAACTCTAAAAGTCTGATTTTTCACCAGCATTTTAAACTTGCCAATACACAACAAGAGAAACACAAGATACGTGAACAAACAGCAAGTTCTGGACACCTGCTCCAAATACAATGTTTAAATCACTGAAAATAGTGAAGTCGCTGCCTGAGCACCACTTCAGCAAAGTATCACACAGACGATCCCTCCCTCTATCTTTAAACCAGGAACAAAGTGCCGGCACTTCTCTCTAATTTATTCTTAATTCAGATGGGTCAATAATGGGGGTTTTTGCAATGTGAAGGACAAGAATTTTTTTTTTTTAAGTAGTGGTTGGTGCTAATTAGCTAACATTAGGCAGCTAAGAAATGTTGATCATTAGTTTCAGAGATATTTTAGTCACCATTCTGGGGCCGTACTCATAAAGATCATGGCTATCACACCTCTGCCGCCGAAGAGCTCATCAACTGTGTAACTTTGTGCATGCAGAGTAGATCTGCATGCACAAAGATATGAGTAAAAAAAAAATACTTGTTTTTTCCTACTGGTGGCCATTAATATAACAATGTGCTTTCATGTGACAACTATGAAACAGCAAGTTTGTTGCAGCATCAGTGATGCAAATCATATGACTCAGATGATCACACACTGCAGAACTGAGAGTAACAAATTAAGAGGAATTACGCATGCATTCTTCTTCTCCTTTCAGTGCTTTGACAGAACAAACAAATCTGACAAAGATGTTGGCATGAAAGGAAGAAAACGAGATGGAACTACTAAATGAAGAAGAGCTGCAGACATGTGGGGAGGCTAATTGGTTCAAAGTGGTCTGATCATCCCCATGCGCTTTTTGCTTTCTCTGCCTGTCACAGACGCAGCTGTGCTATTCACTTTTTCTTGTGATGAAGGAAAAAAATATATATTACACGCACAACTACTAATACAACAACTACTAATACGCTCACCGTCATGAAATAAAGATCAGGGGTTGAGTCTGTTTTGCCTTTGTTTTCATAGCCTGAGTGAACTGTGCAAAGTGCTGCGCTGTAAGTTTAATGATATTTATGACCTCACACTCACACATCTGTCTCCAGCTGTCACACGCGTCTGTGAAGACATGCAAGCTTGCACACACAGTCACATACAAATGCGCTTGCATAAACACACTCCTACACAACAGAAACACACACAGGCACCCCAGCCGATGCAATATGCATGCTGGCATAATAAATAGAGATGGGCGAGTGGTGCTGCTGCAGACAGGCTTTCAGTGAGAGAGAGAGAGAGTGATATCAGGACAGGCTTCCAAGAAGGTCAGAGGGTGGAATAGTGTAGAAAAACCGCAACAAAAAAAGAGCGTTTTGGACAAAAAGAAATGAGGAAGAAGCAGGGAGGCTGGGGCTGGGGTTTTGCACTATAGAATAATAAATGGATGTGTGTGTGCGCGTGTGTATGTGTGTATTTCGCTCAGTGGGACCAGATGAAGTATTCCTCAGTGTCCGTGGCAATCGACCAGAGCAGTGCTGCTCCAATGATGGATACCACCGCACTAATCGCTCCTCCGATGCCTTCTGTTTCTCTCACACATACTTTGCTTCACTCTCACTCATTCATTTATCTCCCCCCCCCCCCCCCCCCCCCCCCCCTCAGTCCCAGTCCCCCACCCCAGCCCTGCGGCATACTAACAGCAGCAAATCACCGATTTAATGAAATTAAGTTGGGAGGGAGGCCTGCCGGAAGGGGCCTTTGT
>VUQK01001040.1:2720-14474 GCA_015106715.1 Bujurquina vittata | reverse complement strand
TGTTTTAGGTCAGCTGTGTAGGGACCATTTTGGGTTTTGTACTACCTACAGTTACAGCGGTAAGAAAGTGGAGGGTAAAATTGCAACAGTGTGCAAGCACTGCATAACACGTGTTGCTCATGCTAGCGGCAGCATGTCCAATAGGTTCATTCATTTATGGACACATCAATGAAATAGGAGAGAACAACTTCTATTCCCTGCAGCTTTTAAATATCCTCTCAATGAAAAGTCAGAAAGGGCAAAAGCCATAACGAAAGCATTGAGAAGTTTCATAGCTAAAGATATGAACTCGTATGGAGGATGCAGGATTAAAGTATTCAAGACACAGTACAATACCCCCTTCTGCTGACACTTCAGTAACAAGGTAATTCCCGGACTTTATCAAGAGACATGATAAGGAATTGTCAAAGGGTTGTCCAACACACCATGTAGCTCTCCAGGACCACTAAAAGTTTCTTAACTGTGTCTGTTCATCACATTTCTTCGGAGCAGGAAAAGTGTTGTTTTGCAGAACCGCCCACAAGCCATGCAAGTGAGAATTTGTCTGAATGGAAACCAGAGAGGGGCAACAGCACAATCCCTGTTAATAGAGACGATGCAAAAAATATGGTGAATGCAGTCGGTGTAACAGCTGGACTGAGGCCACAGATTGGGTGCTTTGTGCACACAGTTAATCTTGCAGCCAAGAATGCACTCTCAATAAATCAGGTATCCACACTCCTGGGGAACGTTAGGAAAGTGGTCACTTTGTTCCATCAGTGCACACCAGTTTAAAACCAAACACGAGATGCTGGACATTCTGCAGGCTGCCATTAATTCTGCGCTGATAGACAAGGGTGTCAAGGAGAATGTCAATAAGATTGCTTTATTGATTGAAAGTGAGGCAAAACTAGCAGAGGACCTAATTAAGATTCTCAAAGCTCTGAAAAATGTTATGATCCTCATGAGCAGAGAAACATACCCCTGATTGCTGGTGATCATCCCTCTGCAGAAGATGATGCTGAAATCCAGGACTCCAAGAGAGGAGGACAGATCCACCATCAAATATTCTAAAGCAGGCATCTCTAAAGCCCTGGAAGGCAGATATAATGACCCTGGTCTTCAGAACTATTTGCATAGAGCCACAACCCTTGATCCTTCTTTCCCTGGAGGAAGCCTCTCTTCAGAAAATCTACAGTGATCTTACCACAGAGATTATGGAAATTAAGGAGGATGTATTATGGATTTATTTTAGTATATGAGTAAATGTCATTTCTCATTACCATTGGTTTATTTTTTTTAACAAAACAAAGCATATTTGTGCCTTTGAATTTTTTTTTATATAACATGCACTAAAGACTGTGTTTCTGTATTTTACCATTAAGATAAATGATTCTTTTAGTTATGTGACAGCAGTAACTATTTATGTTCTTCGCGTACCACACCATACCAAACCAAAAACCATGACTCCAAAATCGTGATACAAACCAGACTGTGGATTTTGTGAACCGTTCTACCCCTAGAAATGATCTTTTTGCATGTACTGGGGCTAAGGTCCTAAATGTGAACTGACTAACTTATTTATTTTTTGTTTTAGGAATAAATAAACAAAATATAAATAATTTCCACATACCCACTGCAGATGAGTCACTGGCTTAATATATATTCAAATAACTTTCATTTAAATCCCGCCAACCACATTTGTAGATTTGTGGGGGCACTAAAATAGAGCTGTATTGTCTATTTGGATTCCTCTTCGAGCAGTAGAGAAAGGTATAAAGTTGGAGTAGAAAAAGTAGTTAATATAAGTGATAAATCGCTCTGATTCAATTGTAAATAATAAGCAACCAATCACCATAAAGGTAAAGTGAAAATGGTGACTGGAAGAAAAGTGTTGCTGAGATAAGATACACGGGGCTCTAATTTATGCTTCCTCCCAACCTTTCCCTCAGCGACCTGAAAATCCAGCATGATCCTGTTGTGTTAAACGAATTACAGAAGAAGAAGGTTGCAGTTGAGTGCTCAAAAATATTATGTCCAATGTCTTCTCTTAAACACTTCCCTTGACCTGGAAAAAACATGAAGTGAAGAAAAGATGAAAAGAGAAAAATTCTTTCCACCACATTTACAGCAGGCAACAGGAGTATGAGGGTGGATGTTCACATAAGGTTGCCTGTCTGCATCTTAAATATTTCACCCCATAGTGTTACTGGGTTGTTTCATGCAAGCTATACGAATGTGGATAACCCGATCATAAATATTATTTCCCTTCTAAGGTTAGAATAATAAAAAAAAAAAACAGCTTTGCTATTTCAGCGTCATGGCCGTGTGATGACGTGCTATCTCTCGTGCACTTTATGGCCATGTTAGACCTTGTTTCAACATGAACGCAACTGATTTAGATTTTAGTCATCACTATTTTTCACTTATAGGACTATGAACAATATTAAAAAGAAATAAGCAGCAGCTGCTGTCTTCTGTGTAACATGTGAACATTATGGTAGGTAGAGACAGAGAATTTATTTTACCCTTCTGCTTGAAAATACAGTAATTACACCATTGTTCCCGTGAGTATGTGCTTTACACACCAGTTTAAAGTACTGTATTTTTTATTCAACAAAGGTGAACCAGGCAAAACAGCTAGGCAAGAACAGCACACGTGGAGGTCTCTTTATTAATGAAATAGTAATGAATAATCCTCATGGTTGAATCACAAGAAATACACACCGAAAATATTATAAAAATATATCCATTACTTAAAATTCTATAAATGATATTTTCAGTACAGCTGGGGTCTGATAAAGTGCCAAATAGCACCAGTTCTGGCAAAGCAAAGTGGAAACAACCTTTTGTTTTCTTGTGATAAATAACTAACTCGTTGTCATATGAAAACCGACTTTGTTGTCCTAAAATGACTAAATAAATTCACAAGATAACAGTAGTTTTTAAAAAAAATGTAAGAATTTTTTAGTTTTTAAGTGATACAGTGGCAAAATTTTGAGTTTATATTAAATTATCAGCCTTATTTTCTCCTTCATGCGCCATCTATTGTTTTTAATTGGTAAACAAAATGGAAATATTGATATGTGGAATACACATTGTGTATTGTGAGTCATTGCAGTCACAATAAAGATAAGTCTCTTCCGTTCTCAGTGAGAGGAGCTAAGATATCAGAAAGAGACCTATGTATGAAAACTAAGCACGCTTATGCTACAGTCACACCAGGGAAAACAGTCAGTGGAGACTGGAGCACAAACAAAATTATTGCAACCATGTAAAATGAACTTGCAGTATTGAAATGGTTGCTTCAAAGATAGGGACCAAGTCTGTGACGGTTTGCAGTCAGATGCAAAGCAGCTTTAGTGTTTTGTCTTTTTATTGACAATAAGGCAGGTCAAGTTGGCTATTATGTACAATTTGTTTGCGATAATGCAGTGATTAATGTGACAAATAGGCAAAGCTGTTCCTGTATACATACACAGAAATTCACATAGAGAAATTAGTCCAGCCAGATCCTCCTAGATTTGAAACAGAAATTCATCCACAAATTGTGAGGTAAATTGCTGCAGGACGGCAACTTACAGTAACTGCAAAATGACATAGGCAATCAGCAACCTAGCTTTTATGTTGGAATAACCAGAATACAACCACTCAGCAACCAGTCCCCTTTTACAAAGAGACGTGTTGCAGAGGAGTTGCACTCATCAGCACAGAGTGACTCAAATTGATTGCAGTTTTTTGGCAATCTATCTGTATTTAGAAATTAGGCAGAAATTATCAGCGAGCCTTCCACCAAACAACCTGTGCAATCACCTTGCAATCAAAAGTGATCACCTAGAGGTTGCGGATGTTGCACATTCAACTTCTGGTCAACTTGCTGGTCAGTGCAATTACTTGCAGTCCCTGAATGCAAATAAATAAATAAATAATGCATCCGTACAACCACTCATCTTTCCTAGTTTCAAGGGGACTATCTTGTTTTTACTCTAGTGTGACTGAGACATAACGACATCTACCCACCACATTTACATCCACAATCTGCATAAAAACAGGGTTTATAAATTTTGTAAATAAACAACTTTGGAGAAAGAGTTGATGCACCCATATCTGAACCAGAACACGGGGACACTGCAGTAGGCAACAAGTATGAACAGCCTGGTTGATTGTTGGGTAGTAGATTAATTGAGTTCCTGGCGTAATTACTCAGACAGGACAGCGGGCAGACACAGATCCTCAGCATCTCTGATTATGTGGTGTTGGTGCTGTGAAAGGGGTCATTAGTCACTCACCACGGCTGCTGGACATCTTCCCAAAATGCGTGTGTGCGCGCTAGTGTTGGAAATTCACAGAAATTAGAGAGAATGTGACAGAAGTGGGAGCACTGAGACCACACTGAAATGTATACAGAAAAATGTAATGTAAATGTTAAACCAGTCCCTCGTTGAGGGCTTTCAGGCATAGTTCAGGGGTGTTATTGTACAAGACATGCAACACATTGAAAACATAAATATTTAAGTTAAGGTTTGTTTCTCTGAGCTCCTATAGTTCACAAATCCTTTCCCTTCTGCATTCTTTCCATTGTTGTCATTTTTATTTTTATTGCTACAGCCCCAAAGCCCTGCCTCTGCTCTCTGTTGGCGTGCTGCCCTGGACAGACTTGGCATGGTCCTATCCAATTTGGTGCTTTGCTAAGATGGATATGTTTGCTTTTCTTGCTGCTGACGGGACCCCCTCACCTCAAAATAAATGTATAAAAGAGCTGAACTTTCTTTCCTCAAGTTATAGGTGTATTCAAGTTCAGTGTGTTCTAAAAGAAAGCCTTATCAATGATTGATGATTTTATTATCTTTAAAAGATGAAAAAACAAACAAACACAAATAAAATGCCACTGAAGCCAACTGAACAAAATAATAATTTATAGTTTTCTTTAATGAAGGAAGCAAGCAAAATTAAAAATCACAGACCTGAAATTTACCTATCACATGTTGAAATCAAAGACCCATTCTTTCAGAACAGAAAAGAAAAAGGTAAATCCACCCACTTTACCAGCATCCAATAATAAATGATCGGCTTGTGACTGAGAACCTGCTGGATGTTAAATCAGTGTTTTCCTAAATGATAGCTTTCAAACAACGTGGAGTGCTCATGACATCTGAAATTATTCAGCTCATTCTCAAAGCTTAATTAAAGTTTGGTTTGATTTATTTTGTTAAACATCAAACATTATTGTGTAAACCTAATTAAAATAAAATGAAATAATTCAACTGTTCATTTTGCAGCAAACTCTGGATAAGCCCATTCCCTACACAGTTAATTAACAGTAATAATTAGTATATTCTTAAATTTTACCTTTGTATAAACAGCCAAAATTTATTTTAATGTTTACTGCATTACTATATTAGTAGCAACATAATATGTATTTTCAAGGAAGAAGAAATTTTAATATTGCGTTATACACACGCAACGAGGTAAAAGAGGTTTTAGCTTAGGTGGCTGACCCCTGTCACCCACTGAAAGCGCCAACACTGGGCACGTGAGCATCAGAAGTGGACCATGGAGCAATGGAAGACGGTGACCTGGTCTAGTGAATCATGTTTTCTTTTGCATCACGTGGATGGACGGGGTGTGTGTCACTAACTTAGGGAACACTAAGCTGGCAGAGGCAGTGTGATGCTTTGGACAAGGATCTACTGGGAAACATTGGGTCCTCCAATATATGTTGATTTATTTTATTGTTACTTTGTTACTTTGACATGTACCACCTACCCAAGCATTGTTGAAGACCCTTTCTTGGAAATGGTATTCTCTGATGCCTGTGGCCTCGTTTTGCAGGTTAATGTGGACTGCTGCAAAGCAAAAATGGCTCAGGTGGTTTGAGATGTGGCCTCCAAATTCCAGAGATCTCAATCCAGTTGAGCAACTGTGGGATGTGCTGAGCAAGTCCAACAAGTTCGATCCACAGTGTTCCCCCATCGGGACTTAGAGGACTTAAAGGATCTGTTGCTAACATCTTGGTGCAAATACAACAGCGCACCTTCGGGGCTCTAGTGGAGTCCATGCTTTGATGGGTCAGGGCTGTTGTGGCAGTTTTGGGAACAACCCAGTAGGCAAGTGGTTGTAATGCTATGATTGATCAGTGTACAGGGCAGGGAATTTTACATTTTAAAACTTCATTTTATATTTACTCTGTTTTTCTTCATCTAATATTAAAATTTGTTTGATGATCTGAAACATTTAAATGTGGCAAATGTGCAAAAATCTAAGAGCTCAGGAAATACTTTCTCATGGCACCGTACCACCATAAATGTTTCCTCCCAACAAATGCATCATTAGAAACTGAAACAGTCTCTTCATGTATTTATTTATGTATATTTTTTCTTTTTTTGGGGGGGGGGTGTTTCATCATCAAAATGTCTATATGTAGTACATTTTCACTGACGGAGGCAGGCTTGAACTGTAGAAGAAGAAATTACTTTTCCCTTGTCATGTTAATATTTAATGGAGTACGCAAAAAACAAACATTAGGAGAAACTATTCTTTGTGGTGTGGTAAATGGTTGCATCCCCTCCTTATGTGGTTTGTAATTGGACATCAGTACAGCTTGCAGTTACGTGCAATGAAAATAAAAGCATCAGAAAAAATAATAAAATATGGCACAATGCTAGTAAAACAACAATGAATATATCTAATAACTTTGGTTTTTGTTGGCACAAGACCACACTGCCTCTCAACTCCAGCAGAACTCTTAGCTCCAAACCATAAACTCAGCACATTTTTTAATCAGTTAACTGGCTACCCAGTCAGAACTGAGCTATGGCTCTGTCTACTACCTGCCATGTCAGCCGGGCCACTTCAGCCTTACAGCCCTAAGGGAATAATGACTGACCCTTCATCACTGACACTGTCCAGTACTAAGAGCAAAATATGTACTTGAACTGATGGAATTAAACCACCAAGCTCATGCTGTATTTGCACACAAGTAGACAAATGCCCACACAGAGCACACAGAGCAATGTCCTAGGCTCACATCACCCTGTTTTCTTTTTTCTTTTTTGTACATGGGTAACTTTATATATATATGCATTGTCATGACAGTATTCATGACCAAACAGTGATTACACTTCAGTTCCCATTATGTTTTTAAATAGACCTTTGATACTGTATATCAACTCTCCTTATTTGTAATTGGTAACAAATAATAAGTCAATGAAACACTTAAATCTATGCACCATTTGAAGCAGTCCTTTGAACTTCATCATCATTTTGACTACAAACTGCATTAATACTCGCAAAATATTACAGGTTATGTTCATATAAAAGGCAAAAAAAAACAAAAAACAAAAAGAGACAAAAACCATGGAGCATCTTTCAACACTTCTATCAAATTGTCTCCTGGCCTGAAAATCCATAAGATCACAGCAATCAGACTGCAGAAGGATTATTATCATTATGAACATTCACTGAATGCAAATTGGGAAAAAGCTTTGAATGTCATTTTGTGAAAAGGCTGAAACTGCGGTGCCTGTATAGTTACATATTGTACTGTGCCACTGAGAAACCTTCAAAATAAAAAATGCATGAATTGTATCAAACCAAGAACCTTCTCTGAGAAAATGCTGAGTTTTCTGTGTCTTCTGTGTCAGTGTGGTTAGGGCTATATAATATTATATATATATATATATAAAATTCTCATCTCGAGTATATTTTGCAATATTTTTGCAATTAAGTTTTACTTTTTTTTTCCCCTGAGACAACGACATGATCGGTTTGCTATGGTGCAGCACACTCTCATTTTTAAAGTTCCGTCACTGCTAATCAATAAGATTCTTGTCTTGCTTCTAGTGTTTCTCTATAGTAGTCTATAGTTGAGGCTCGCTGATTCTGTGGTTAGCAAGCTATCTTGGACTGCAGCTGGTATCGGTAGTCCTAATTCTGCTGAGGGCCACTTTAACCACAACCTGCAGCAGGTGTGGAAGTGGTTCACCTTCACTCCCTTAATGCAGAAGAGTGGTCCCCATTGAAAACCTCTTCATTTTAATGAGTGGGTTTGTTTAAATATGTTGGCTTGTAAACGAGTTTGTAGTTAGAATAATTTTATCCTGTGATTCTTTTTACATGGACAGAAATGACTTATGAAGACTTCGTGTTGTGGTGTTTGCAAACTCAGATGTGAAGGGACAATTGAATATGACAACATATGGTGTGTAATCGGACACTGGAACAGAAGGAAGATGGAGGGAAGACAGTCTGTGACTATTGTCAGTCAGCATACAATGTGTATAAAATGTATGTCTGTAGTAACCACATGCTGTGGTCAGTCCTCATCAGTGTTAAAACAAAAGGCAAAAATTAATGTTTAATTACAGTATTTTAGTCAAAGGGAGAAATAGCGAGGGAAACGGAGAACAACACACTGCAGAACCAAAACAATCTGCTATTCACTTTCTGTAGGTCCAGCTTGGGATGCAACAGTGACACTAGCAGAACCTGAAACTGTAACTGAAACTCTTAGAGCTCTTAAAGCTTTCCATCCAACCACTTTACTGTTACTAGATATTTAAAGTAATCCAGTGCATATCAAGCTCCAGTAAACAAGAATGGATATTATTTAAAAAGCACTTATTGTTACTCTAAATACTTCTTTGCACTTCATTTGCTTTACATGCATTTAAAGTTATGCAGAATTTGACAGTTGTTTGATAGATGCTCAGGCTCTATTAAGAAACATTAACATTATTAATTAAATTTACCCATTTGCACGAGGTTGTGATGGAAGCAGGATAATCAGGCAGGCAATCCTGCCTATAAGCTCTGATCATTAGCTTTGTCCTCCAGCTTGTTTTGTGATCCACAGGGATTTTCAGGCCAGATGAGAGATGTAATCCCTCTAGAATTCAGTTTCTGTTGTGTGTTCATCTTTGTGTGGGATGCAATTATAGCACTTTTACAAAGATATCCAAGAAAATTACTAATGAGTTGCTCAAACCACCCTAAACAGATTCACTTCAAGGTCTTCGTGGACATCTGTCCATTTTTTTTTAATCTCTATTCTCTCTTCACCGTACAGGTTTTGCATTTTGCTTTCAGTGCACAATTGCAGGCTTTTACTGTCTATACAGATGATACCATTATCTATTGTAACATCTGTCTTCAGCATATGCAGCATTTCAAGGCAGTCTCCAAGGCAGCCAGTGCTCATGGCCAACCAAGGAAGTGTGAAATTAGACAGACTGACTTATGCTATATAACACACCCTGAACTAAGGGCATATTTCACTCATATACAGCATATAAATGATTCAGACTGTGCAAAATTTGATTGTTTTAAAAAGCTAACCCATTACTATAGGTGCTTTGAGCACTGAACTACTGCACTAAAAGTGGATCTCACATGAGCTGCATGTTGCTGTTTTGGAATTTGACGCTGACATTAAAGTAGTAAAGGTCCTCCTTAATGTTTCCTAAATAACTAAGCCATTTCCTAGCCAATTATTGAGGACTTTTTTTACATTATCAAGTTATATCAGTGAACACCACACACACAACATATTATGTCTTGGTATCAAGCTAATGCTTATCCTGTTCTGTTACTTCCTTTTGGGAGTGCTTCACCCACAAAGGAGAAAAAAAAGAAAACATAAATGCTATTCACAGTTGCTACTTTCTGAAAAGAGGTCAGCAACCTAAATTGGGTAGTGGGGGAGTGTAAGAAGAGATAACTGTTTGAGCTGGAGAAGTTCCCAAACTTGAATGTCATATTTGGCATCTTATATGTTTGAAGTGTCTGTTTTTATTAATTTTTTTATCCTGTTTGGATGCAAACATAGGTTGCCTGTAATCATGAAGAAAACAATATTCAAATAAAAATAACTTGACTGGCTTTTCTGATTCAACTTGAACAAGAGGTTGGGTGAAGTTTGTAAGAGCTCCATGTCTACCTTTCACATACAGGCAGGTGTGTGTGAGAGACACAGAGAGACAGAGCTGTTTATTTGTATGCTCTTTGTTTGTTCCCCAAATAGTCTTTGTTACGGTTTATCCTTTTTGGTCTGATCTGTTGATATAGGGTGCGAGGAGACGACGGCAGGGAGTGGCTGAGGAGTATTGTCCTCTGGGACACTTTTAAAATAGGCTGACACAAAAACATACAATGAAGGGTGTTTTTGTACTACGGGACAAAATCCAGATTCTTAGCTGCATGTAAAATCCAAAGCTGAAGCTCTTCAAAAAAGACAAATGAGGTTTTTCCAGAGTAGCCACCTTCCTCATTAAATGGTAATGGAGCAGTGCTTTCAGAGTGCAACTGGACACAAGACAGAACTGAAAAGTCTACGAAAGAATATGATGCTTCTTGCAGAAAATATTAACAGATTGTAAGTTGAGATGTATTTGTGTGTTGATTTCAGTCCCATTATTATTATTACAAAGTAGCTCAGAGGCCAATCAGATACTTGTATGAACTAATTGTTCATTAATAACATTAATAAATATGCACATATTTGCAGTTCTTGTGTTTGGCTACTTGACACTATGAATCTTTATCCATCCATGGGCAGATTGTAATTTGGGGTTCCTGGCAAAGATACATTTTCATGCAACATTAATATTCCTGCAGCCAAGGAAACATGAGAAAATGTTGCTAACAATGACAGATTGCACAGAAAATGTTACATTTTATTACAGTTATTGAATTTTGAAAAAATTTAGAGGTTCTGGGAATTTACCAATAAAACAATTGTAATTATTGTATGAATTAATTTAAGTGGCGCCATGATTATCACTGTTCCCTCACAGCAAGGAGGGCCTCGGTTCGAGTCCGTCATCTGCCTACGATCTTTCTGTGTGACACTGTCTGCATGGGTTCTCTATGGGTCCTCTAGTTTTCACCAAAGACATGCAGTTGGTTAATTGGCTGTAAGTGTGAATGGTTGGCTATCTCTCTGTGTTAGCTTTGCAACAGGCTGGCAACCTGTCTGCAGTGTACCCTTCTTGCCCTATGGCAGCTGGGATGGGCCTCAGCACAACCAAACCCTGAAAAGGATAAGTGGAAGAAAACGGGTGTGCATTCATGTAAATTTTGATATTGGGGGAGACTGAAAAATAGAAGATATTGGAAAGAATTTTTATTGCTTAACAATGGTATCACGTGGGGGGGGATCAATGACGTCAAACCACATGAAGAGAGAGATGCAACGAGATAGCTGAAGTCCCTTAGAAGGAAGACATTTTTTTTTTTTGAGGATAGCGTCACTCCCAGCATTATTTTATATTTTTTAACCCAAACTGTGGTCTTTAAAACGAACTAATCAAATCAAAAATGAAGGGAAAAACTCATAAAAGTCTAAAAGTGATAAGAAGCCAACAGTGCCACACAGTCTCACTTTTAAAGCCGTTTGGGAAACCAAATATCAGCCCCAGTGAATGTTATTTGTTTGTTTATTGTTGTTTTTGCTTTTTAATTTTGAGAAAAATTTTGAGAAGTCAGTAAAGCTGATATTACCTGAGAGCTGTATTTAGTTGGCTATATTAGTGCTTTTGAAATATTAAAAAAGGTCCCATGATGCCAACAAATGGATTGATTTATACATTGAGATATACTTTACAACTGTGGCAATTCCAACATTCTCCATTTTCATCTCTTTTATGCAGTAAGTAGAACACAAGATCCTCATCTTTTTGAGGAAAACTTCCACAGTACTTGCCATTAGCAATAAGTATTAAATATATATATATATATATATATATATATATATATATATATATATATATTTATATT
>VUQK01001038.1:3715-18386 GCA_015106715.1 Bujurquina vittata | reverse complement strand
GGGAGGGGGGGTGGGCGAGGGAGGGGGGGGGGGGGGGGGGGGGGGGGGGGGGGGGGGGGGGGGCTGGACGGAGGGATGAAGAGAACAAGGGAGTGTCTGAAGATGCCTGGTGAAAGACAGAGGAATAACTGATCAATACAGAAGGATGGATTTTGTCATTTTGAAAAGGGCTGTCAGAAGGTTGTTCACTCCCACCTGCTCGGAGCTATATCCTCCAACTCAAGTTCCGGATGACACATCAGTCCATCACATTGTTCTGGCCCAATCCCTCTTTGCCTCTCCCTTGTTCACTGCTCTCACACTGTTAGCATTAATCATAGCTTTAGAGATAATGACACTCAAAATGAGCACTTATTATTTTCATTGGCTATCAATTTGCATAGATCAATGGTACACCTTCAAAGGGCAATCTCGAACAATGATCTGTCTCCACACAGTTGTAATTGCAAAGCATCGCTCATAATATTGTTTCATCCTACGCCTCCTCCAGATTCCAAGTCACACTGTGTGTTAAGCCTGACCCCTGCACTCCTCCACACATGAGGAGAGGCGAGTACACTGCCAGTGCCAGTCTTACGAGAGCAGTGTGTGCATGCTGAGTGATTAACTCAATAAGAAACAAAGATCTCCTTTATTGGGATGCTCACTGCTGTAATGGTTGTTTGATTGGAAGCCAGTGGCTGTATTGACAGGTGAAGTGGACTGATTAATGGTAGCTTAAGCCAGTAAGGATAACAGTCCTTCTCATGGCTTATTTAACTCTAAAAGAGTGACTGATGGTCCACTGCAGGGGTGTCGTCTAAATCATTCCCTGCTGAAGCCTCTAAGCACAGTAATGGGGCCATTTATGCACAGCCCTTCAGGAAACATTGATTTGGGGGATTTTAATACAGCCCGCTGCTTACTTTTCTTCTTAACGTGTGAATGTGATATAGCTAATACTTGAAGCTTATTGTAACTAGATAATGAGAACCATGAAAATGTTCGATATTCAATTTTAAGGTCAGAACCATTTTTTAATCTTAATAGCTTTCATTATAAGGAATACATTTTCCCAAAGACTCAAAGAAACCCAATAATACGGCGAGAGATGTGCTTTCAAGAAGAGGTAATTACTTTCTGGGTGGTAATTAAAAACTTTAATGGTAACCCTGGGTCAAGAATGCACTGGTACATTTAATTTATTAGTTAAAAGTTATTTAAAGTGTTACAAAGTAGTACAAAGCAACTGTATCTTATAGGCAGCAGTAGGCAAGCTGTCTATTTCAGTCTGTTGTATATTGCCTTATGTTAATCAGTTGACCTAAGGTGCAGAGTTTTAAAGTAAGGCCAGAGCAGTAAAGGGAGAAGTGGGGTTAGTCAAAAGAAAGCATGCAGAGGAACTGAATGAATATAGAGTATCAGTATTGTGTCTGTCATGAGGGTCAAAGGTGGCTTGTTTGGGGCTTGGTTGAAGCTCTGGTTTCAATTCAGTGGATCAGAATAGCTCAAATTGACACCAAGACCCATCTGCCCACTGAATTAATCCTCCACTCTCTTCCATTTGGCCGTTTTTTTGTTTTCTTTATCAGCTCCATCCATTTCTTTATTCATTCAGTTGACTTTTGAAAGGGGAGAGGTGACATGTCCCGGGGCATGTATGTGTTTTTTAAAAAATCCAGCGATTTCAAGTGTAACATTTGCAGACTGCAGGGTCACTGGCAGTTATATTTTCCCTCTCCCTCCTCTCTCTCCCTGTGAAATCGATCGTTTGTTTGTAAGGAGCTCAAACGGAGCTGGAGAAGGATTCAGAGCTCTGCTGGCAACACAGGCAGAGCAGAAATGCTGCTGGGGAAAGAGACAGGCAAAAGGCAGAAAACCTCCCCACTCACAGCGTCAGTGCACATGACCTTGGGGCCAGAGTGAGCTAGCAAGGAGGCGGGTGGAGGAACCGCCCAACAAGCGTTGGTGCACACACAGAGGAATTAGAAAGGCAGAGAGAAGCGCAGGTCTGTGAGCCCTAGCACTCAGCTTAAGTGAGTGCAAATTAACTGAAATAAAACTTTTAAAGGTCAATATGAATTTGATTTGTTGTCTGTATACTAAACCTTAATCAGATTAGAACAAAGTTCTCTTACTCTTTGAAAAGGCTCCTCTACTATGTTAATCTGTTTGGCTGTTAAACATGAAGGGCAAGCAACAGGTGAGGAGCCTTTATGTGTGTCTGTGGCCCAAGTAATAGAGAGAGACTGCAGCGAAACACAGACAGTAGTCGACAGTAGCTGACACTGGCTATCAAACAAACAACGCAGTGATGATGTCTGCCAAAGAAACAGCCTCTGGTGAGAAACACAGAATGAAGGAAGAGGGGGAGAATAAAGCGATAGCAAGAGAAGATGACAGAATGACACACGGGGGACAGAAATGTTTGTTTTCGTGTGAGCCTGCCTCTCTGTGCAGAGTGCATTGCATGCCTTGCCTCTTCCTCTTTGCTCTGTCATAGCCGTCTCAGTGGCGACTGAGGCAGTGGAGCCCCACGGGGGTCAGCCATGTAAGGAACATAAAAGGCCAATTTAATTTAGCACGTCCACGGCTACAAAGTATTTTAATTCCGACAGCTGTGACTGAGGAGTTAATATTTGACTTGTCAGAAGTGGGGCCGGGGCCAGTGAATCATTGTAATTCTCATTAAGAGGCTCTCCCCCAGCAGCACCCTAATGCAGAATAATGAAAGTCAAGACGGAGTGAGCTTCTAATGCCAGTTGAGGCCTATCTTTTAATATTCCCCTCTTGATGGATTAGGGAAGCGGGAAATTCATCTTGGATCATAGGGCCTAATTTAATAAGGGATCATTCCAGGAGTATTGCATTTTATAATAATGTCATTTAAAGTGTCGTCTTCCATTTTTGCTGTCCCATATGTATGCTTATATAATGGTGCCAGAGGGATGTGTTTTTACAGTGCTCAGATCTCTTCTGTGTCCACACACGCCCTCCAGACCATACTAGCATCTCTCTGTGGTCTGCAGGCTCTCAACTCAGGTTTTCATTTCATATTTTGGTCATAAAGCCAATTGAGTGAGCACTTATGAGAGGTTCAGTTACTCCAGCATGTTGCTGCTTCCTCAAATTATTTCTAATAGTATTTAAGGGAAATTACTGTGATATGAATGTTGGGATTGTAAATATCACCCAAAGGAAATATGATAAAGATACATTGTATTTGCTTCATTATGAGCAGCTGAAACCTCTCTCAGAGAAGCAGCACTATATTTATCCAGCCCACTCATGAAATGAGAATGGCTTTTAGGGAATAAAGTAAGCAAATGTGACTAATATGGAAAAAATTGTTGATGTTGGCGGCAGTAGAGAGCTCACAATTATAATTATGAGTCAAAAAATACTGGATGTTACTATAAAATGTGAATGCATACATGTTGTTTTCTCTTTATGCAAGACTCAACAAGAAATAATTACATGATAACACTGTCATTTTAATTTAGTAAAAAAATGTTTTATTGTTTTTATAATCAGTGGGGCATATCTATATGTGCCATGCTCTTTGGGGCCAGAAAATCATATTGTTTGCATTTTCTGCCTCATATAGTCCAATATCATGTTATATTGTTTATCAGTACTGCCTCCGAAAGCTCAGAGACAACTGTGTATGCATCCAAAGACAGGTTACCAGTATCCATAAACAAGTTATAAACTAGAGTTTTGCTCTAATAAAAAAAAAGAAAACAACAAAGAGAAAGAGAATATAGGCTGTGGTTGCATAAACATGTTGATTCACAGCAACAACAGTAATACAAAACAATGCATTCAGTGTTTACCCATAAAATTATGTGTTTAAAAACATATAGATATATTGATATATTTGCTACTGACAACTGTGTTTTTCACAATTTATTTTCATGTAAATCTTTAGAGTTTAAAAAATGAATGCATTAATGAAAATATGATACGATAATTCCACATTATCAAATTCCATTAATTATACATCAATTATGAGATTTAAAGAAGTTAACAAAACTATAAGCATTAAACATAAACTTTTTCAAATGTTGATCAGTAATCCGTGAAACTGTCTCCTTAAAATACAGAAAGTATTTCTCTCAGCAAAATAAGTTGTTTGCCTTTGTTTAAGCATTCTCTTACGCCATTTTTTTTTCACGGTAAAAGCAGTCTCATTCACTCTCTGATAGAGAATCTTATAATGAAGCTTTGTACCCTGGAAACATACAGAAGCAGCTGGCCCATTCATTGTGCAGTGGTTGCAAAAGATACCAACCAGCAATTTTTTTTGTACTCGTTAACAGTTTTTGGATAGTTACTCAGATATAAAAGTAACGCAAAGCATTACTTAATGACTTCCTTGTGAAAGTAATTGTTTTACACTACTTATTACAGTTATTTATGTGTTACATGATGTGGCCTGAAATGCACTTTCACAGGATCACCATTTAACAATATAAGGCTTACGATACAGTCTAACACTCTGCTGTGATTAGCCTCTGCAAAGTTTACATTTTACTGACATGTTAGTGTCCTTTTGTGTAATAAAAGTGAAAGTGGTGTCCAAATCTCTACTCTTCTGTAGAGTGCTCTACCGCTATCATGCAGATACCAAGTAAGAACATAATTGTAACTGTCATATTATTACAGAATTTAGTAAAGTAAATCAATACATTATTGTTTATGTCATGTGATTACACTGGTGGTTAACCACCCGATAATATGGTAAACTGGTAAACTTTAAAGGTGCTGCTATTTTTTTTTAATTAGCTGCAAGACAAAGCATCCCTGTCTTCTAAAAATTCTGTTGCATTTCTAAGTAACTAAATAGTTTTCCATTATTAAGGTGCACCTCAGTTTTGTTGCTTTGAATGAAGCATCACTTTTATTTATATTTCTAAAAAACGATTGCTTTTATTACAAGTAATTATAAGATGTACTCGCTAGATATTTTGGCAGGAAAAAAAGGCATTCTGAACATTTTATACATTTTGGGAATTGACAAATACATAAATGCACATAGGCTTACATACATGAATACAAATTTTAATTGATAGAAAAAATATAATAGTTGTGTAAATCATTAAGTACTATCAAACAGGGTTAGACAGAGTCACGCTTGTCATTTTCCTGTTTCTGGTCTTTGTGCTAAGCTAAGCTAACCAGCTGATGACAGTAGCATTATTTCTATTCAATTTGCCTATCCTAAAATGTTGAACTATGCCTTTAGATTTTTGCTGTTGCTCTGCCAGCCTTACCCAAAATCCTCCTCTTGTTAACAGTCTCATCAGCAGTTTAACATTAAAAACTTTAAGATATATATCGATATAGTGCTGTTAGCTAATTTAGAAAAAAATATTCAGCTTGCTTTTATCATGTGTGAGTCTCAGAAATTGTCCTGAAATTTTCATATCATTTTCTAGCATGGATTTAATCTAAGCCAACTCCCTTGGCTTCTCGTCAGTAGCCCTACAAGTGCACTTCTAGTACACAGTGCGTTACATGTGACCCTTTAAAAGGGTCCCTGTCATCATTAAGATAAGAGGCGGTCTCTCAAGCATACTTTAGCTCAACAAAGTGCTTCCTCTTTGGCACACTCATGTCTTTGGCACTTCTGCCTATCCCACCCCCAAGATATTCTACTCATATCACTGCCCTTGTCCTTATAATTCTGCCTTCTCATTCTTTGAGTCTTTTCTGTTTCACCTCCCTTCACTTTCCACTATGTTTAGTCCATAGATGTCCAAATTTGCTGTCAGTCAGTGAGCTCCAAATCAGAACTTTTCAAAAAGGATTCGGATCGCACTTTTAAATCTCATGTAAGAATATCAGTGCCGGTTGAGAGATACAGTTGTTTTCAGTCAGCTCGCTTCCTTCCTTTCTATAACACAACCAGTTATCTCCAGCTGGAAGTGTCAGCTATTTTAGGATGCATGCTATATTCATTCTCAATTCATGTGTCACTTCCTTGAATTTTTTTTCCACTTCAAAACAAAAAGGAAAGGGAAAGTTTTGTCGGTGCATGGACTGCCATCCAGTGTCGTTAAACTTTTAAAGATTCCTTCTTGATGAAGTGAAACAATTTCCCATTTTTTCCATTGTCTGCTCTGTAAGTCATCACTGAATCCACTGAATAAACACAATCCTGCATGAAATTGGGTGTAACGCAACAGCTACACCAAGAAATTTAGCAGTCATTTTCTTTGTTTAGTTTATAACATGAATAACGATATAAAGAGTTTGAAAGCAAAGACTGTGAGAAAGTCAGAGAGAAAGTCAAAGAGACAAAGAGAGGCTGACACACACCACACACACACACACACACACACACTGTAATATCACAGGAGGGAGGGTGTGTGAGGGCTAACTTTTAAGATCTATTTTTACTTTCCATTTCAGAATGAGATACAAGTGTACTTCTCACACGCCCCACTGTGGAGGAAAGTAATGCAGGCCTATTTAATTAGATGTCGGCAGATTGTTGAGCCAACTCTATAATCCAATAGAACATCGCACCACTATGGGGTCCTGCCGCCTCTGTTGCCTCCTTGGCCCTATAATGCAGCTCAGGCAGCTCTTTGCATTTTGTCTGCCCTTCTGTCAGCTTGTGACATCAGTTTATATTAGCCTGCACTGGAACAAGATGTGTTCTTCCGACCTGCTGTGCCCAGTTGAACTTGACATGCTCCCCTACCGTTATAGATTACTTTTTACGCTTATCTTATTAGCCCGTGATATGGCATATGTACATGAGCGTACATGTTTGTGTGTGGTATGTATTTATCGTCCAGCCCATGCACAGCAACCTGCATGCACTCACCGAAGGAGTAAATTACCATAGCAATAAAGCTGTCAATACTGCTGTATCAGTGAGGGGACACAAGTGACAGGATCAATGAAAACATCTGAATAAGACGCCCTGGATGGCAGGTTCTACCCTGCTTTAAAATTCTATTACTTCTAAAGCATTTGACCTTACGCTCCTATATTTAACTGCCCCAAAAACTTATTACTATACAGCAGAGCACTTGCACAGGTAAACTTTAATTTTCAGGGGTAATGCTTTAACAATGAATTAAAGTTAACATACTGCAGGCGGATGCATGTGTGTAACAGTTATCACTACATTCTCATGCAACACTGTAAAAGAAATTGCACTAACAGCTTATGTGGAGATGATCTGGAATTTGCCCCAAAAGTACTGCAGAGATTTTTGAGGAATTTATTTGCATCATAAACATCTGTAGTTTAGAGGCAGACAGAAAATTTGAAGAGAGGATAAAGAATAAGAACTCTGCATTTAACCCATTACACATGGAGTATGGAGGACGCACAGCACAACGTAGAGCAAGGGGGCAGCTAGAAAGCATCCGGAAAGCAACGTGGGGGGTAAGGGTCTTGCTCAGGGGCCCACAGTGATGCCAGCCCAAGGATTCGGACCAGCGTACTCTCAGAGATGAACCCTCTTCTTCTCCTCTAGGCCACCCCAAGCTGGATTTACTTGACAGCAGAGAGCTGACAGGGGAAGGGGAAGTACATAGGGGATGACATTCAACATTTTGTGACTACATGATCGTGGTTGGCATCTTTTTCTTTTTTCAGTTTTTATTTTAAAAATTGTGCCTGTAGGTTTTATATTGACTAAACCACGTTGCTACATTGCTACACAAGACATATTTAAAGTGTCAAAAAGTTCAGGTTCTTTAGATGCTTCCCTGTGCTGAATGTTACCTGTTGACACATAAATTCTGAGCAGATTTTAGAGAACACTTCATGAGTCTCATGCAGCAACCGTGCACCGCTCATCCAGTTATGATGCATTTGCGTGCAGCTGCAGCAAAGGAAGGAAAACTTTAAGGAGAATGCAACCGGCGTATCCATCATAGGGTTGTATGTTTTCGAACATCAGCAAGACGTATTGATTTTTGTCCTACACAGATTTATGGCCATGTGAAAACAGCTAACAGCTTTATGAGTATAACATTTACAGTACACAGGTGATTGATGCTTATACTGAAAGGCAGGCACCATTTTCCATCACATCTAAACTTTGCCTTCACCGCACATGTCTGTCACCAGTTCAGAGAGCATTTGAATGCAGTTGAAAGATATATAAATGGTCATAAATGGTTCCCTGGACAGAATGTTGAAAAAGCATTTAACCCCAGAATGAATGATCGTGGACCTCCCCGGATTTGCCCACATTAAAAAGACACTTGAGCATCCTGATACAAATATTGGGTGATTTGTCGGCTTTTTTGTCATTTCATGACATTTTAAAATGACATTTTGTAAACTTCAGACAGCGTGAATACAATCAATATGAGATGAGTTAGGCCTGTGTTTCCAAAAGGCTTTTTGTAATTTAAGAGTCTGTGTACAAACATCTGATGATTGAAAAGCAAGTACTCGATTATACTCACACACAGATGATTGGATCTTACCAGCTTGTAAATACAGGACGGCATGGGCCAAATGTTTAACATTTACTGTGTGCCCCTCATCACTCTCTCTCTCTCTCTCTCTCTCTCTCTCTCGCTGTCTTACTGCTTCATTTTGTTCTCACACTCTTTCTCTCTCAGACCACAGTGCACGCATAAACCCAGATACACAAATATGCCTAGTGCATCCACAGTACACCAAATGTCACTTCTTTTTTTTCAATGGAAACAATAAAATCCCCTCAGGGTCACTAATGCCCACAGGTCTCAGCACATACACCCTTGTTATGTCTCCTTCCCAGGGCAGGGAGTTATACATTATGTTATCTCTCTAATCTGCAAACCAGCTGCAACTGGAAATGAATTAATAACAAATAAAATGCACCCAGTACATAAAAATGTGTAGATTGCCCTGGGGCACCTAAACAGGAAACTGTGAAACAATTAGACTTCTTGTTTTGTTCTGACCTCTGTTTTGTTTTGTTCTACTTTGCTGCTGAATAGAAGGAGCTGGAGATAGAGGCTGTTGTTTTTCTGTGTCTGTAATCACCATGGTTAAGCCTCCCTGGTCATAGCAGGGGTCAAATCTGTGTGAACACCCACTTTTCATCCTACAGTGAAATTAAATACAGTGTTACAGTCGAGCTCTATAAATGCTATAATTCTCCGCTGACTGCAGCCCACACCAAGTGCTGCGGTTAGCCACCCAGGCCTATACAGCGCATGCAAGTGATAACAGGCAGCGATACGGCGTCCTAATTGCTGGCCTGAGTGCTATTGGAGGGAGTTTTCAGCAGGTTTCTTTTTCACTTTCTCTCCATTTGATGTCTTTGAAGTTGGTCTTTTATCTGCCTTTGCTCCTGATGGCTGTTGTCTTTGGTGCAGTGCTGTGTGCGCCCTGCTCTTTGAGCACTCCTAACATGTAACAAAGGCAAGCCCTTAGAGACAAAAGAAGAGAAAGGGAGCTCTCTCTCGCTCTCTCTCATACTTTCTCACATGAATTCAAACACACACACACAAGCATGGTTACCAACTGTATACACAAAACATTTAGCTGCAGCCATTCACATGCAAGAAAGAAAAGCCTCGGCTGTCAGTAAAAACTGCTCTGTGTGGTTGTTTAACGTGCCCTAATTTGATAAAGGGCCAAGTGCGGGAAATGAGAGAGTAGTGTATTTGTCTCAGGGGTTGTAGTGGGGTAAATATAGCAACAAGACAGCACCAGTTGATATGAAGGATCCCATGGTGTCGAGTGCTGTTGTGACTCACCAGACTATGATGATCTCTGTGTGTGTGTGTGTGTGTGTGTGTGTGTGTGTGTTCCTGAGATACAGTATCTTATGCATTTGGATATATGTGCTGTTTTCATTCATTTGATCAGCGTTAATATTATCGGCCCTCTCTTGACTCATCCAACTCAGTGCAAAAGAATCCATTACAACAGACAGAGTGAGAGACAGGATGTGAGAGTTAAGGAGTGAGAGAGAGACAAGAGTGAAGCAGGTTGCGAGCAGAAGGGAAAGACAGTGAGAAGATGCCTGCATGGCTGGCTCCCGGCTGGCTGTGTGGGAGTGTGTGTCTTAAGAGTGTGTTGAGAGGAGAGTGCAAGCCCTGCTAGTCTCCATGTCTAATCAGAACACTTGTGTGTCCCAGTCTCTTTGTCTCCTGGGCCCCTCGGAGCAGAGGCCCTCCACTCCAGCACTGCACCTCAGGACATGCTGATAGCTGCCCGACCGCTACACAACAGGACAGGCACAGCTCATATTGGAATCGAGACTTTGGGTTGTTGTCACGAAGAAGTGCTGTCTGTTGTGAAGAGTGCAAAAACCAAGACATGGTTGAAGCACAGACACCATTCCGATAATTACTTCACAAGTAATTACCCCTTCATAAGATCTCACTTGTAGTTTCATTAAATTGTACAGGAATGTGCTTGTGGTGGATTCAATAATGAATATAGTGACACTCGTAGTTAATGGCATTTAAATATCATTTGTGTAAACTGTTCCTTAATTTTTTAAATGCCTTTTCAAACTAAATTAGAGGATCTGCGCCCAACTTATTTTCACGCTACATGAAATATCTCAATATGTAGCATTTAATGTGATGAATTTATGCTCACTCTATGGTCACTGCAGCTAAACTGACCACACAATCTCCACAGTTCCCAAGCGGGACAGTGGCAGGTCAGGCGCGCCCCCGGCTCCGGTGTCTGTTCCATCGCGGGACAGCATGCGCGCTCTCGATTCAGCAGTTTCCCAGTTCCGTCTCCTCCATTACTGGCGAGGCTCAGAATCGATAAGTCAATAGTTTTGGCGTCTAAATCCTGCCCGATACGCAGAGAGAGGCTATACAAACAGTCCAGACTGTAGTGCAGACTCTGTGAGATCAGTATTAATTAATAGCTAAAGACATTGTGTTTTGTGTGGAAATATCGGAAGGGTAATGCGATCTGGATTCCTATAATTATAGGCTCCCGTGTCAGGTGTTTATTAAATGTTCAATAAGAGGCGGTTAAGATGTCAGGAAATGAATCAGGCAAATTTGTAAGTCAAGTGAGGCAGGCGTTAATAAATCTTTCCCTATTTTTTTCTCGCCAAAGACCGTTGGTTTACCTTATGAGCTGCCTGCATGTTTTCATACATGATGTCCAGCATAAAAAGAAGGGGGGGGGGACTTTTGCGTTCAGTGTAGATGGGCAGAGGGCCGAGCCTAATTATATGCATGTTATGCAGAAATGGTGTTACATTGTATCACTAACCGATGTTACTTTTTTTTGTCGGTGTCCAACATCCTTAATGCTGCACGTGTAACAAAGTGCAAAGTTTTCCTAGTTGTTAAAGGCATTATGATCGAGCCTAAGTAGCCTAATATTTATAATCTGTAACATTAAGGCGGTTACAAGCTGCGCACACAAACAAACCGCGGGAATAATTACATTAAAAATCCATCTTTGTTTTATGTAATCATCAGGCCATTTGGGGTTGGCTCATGAGTCCGGCGGGATTTCATTTCTTACAAGAATAACAGAGTCGTTTCAAATCTAAATGAGTAGCCTAAAAAAAGAATATAATTGTGTGCATTTGAAGTGCTTAAATGCTGCAAAACTTGAGTCACTGAATGGGTCCCGTCTTTTTTTTTGTCTGTCCTTTATCTGCCAGTTTTCGCTTGTACTGGAAATTACCAGTCCTTCTCCACAAACCCTCCATAACCAAACTATGAATAATGCATCGGACCGGCGTGCACGCAGCAGCAGACACCGATGTTCCTGCTAAACGGGCCTGTCACAACCGTGACGTATCAAAAGCCCACAGCCACAGGAATTAATTATTAAACATCAATTGCCTTTCATGTTTTACTTGCAATAAAAATAATAATAATAATAATAATAATAGTCTCATAGCCAATTATTTTTGTAAAAAAAATATTGTCGACTCGTTAAAGAAGCGTTTGTTAATTTATTATATGAACGAAAAACATTTTTGTTTAGGTGGATTCACGTTTCACATGTGATGGAAAAAGTAAAACAATCTCATGATATATTTTTTTCTTTTTTTGATTTTTCTTTTGTTTGTTTGTTTGTTTGTTTTTACTTTTGTAGAAACCCGTGCCTCAGGTGAGTTCACTTTTACTGTTATAAAAACATCAAAATTACATACAGAAAGCACATGATTTTTTTTAATACACGGAAATAAAGTAAAATACAAAATGACCCCCCCCCCAACAAGGCATTCATGAAGCCACTAAGTAATAAAATAATGCATGTGTCTGGTTTATAAACATAATTTACACGTGCCCGTACCGGTTTGAATACAGTCTTCGTGTTACTGTAATTTGTGTGTTTGTTCACTGCGTTAAAGATGGCATTTATGACAATATGTCCTCCTTTAAAAGGGGGTGGGGGAGGGGGGGGTGCAACAGGACAGGTCGTCTTGAGAAATATTGACACCAGATCGGGTTATCCTAACAAAAAGTTCAACATAGCCTACACATGTTTTACAATCTCACACTTGTGGTGTGTCGCCCGTTTTCACCTTAACCAGAGGAGGTCCACACAAGGTCAAATAGGCCAGACATTCAAGTGAGAGTTGCCCTTTGTCTGGAGAGGGGGGTGGGGGGGATGGCTCACATCACGTCATCCGTGAAGACATACTCATGCAAACACTGCTGAGGCATTTTCAAATTGGACAAGAAACAGAGGGAGAAACACTTCGATTACTGTCTTCTTTTTTCTTTTTTGCCAAACAATTCCCGCTCTGTCCTTATACAGAGAAAATGGTTTTGAAATATAACGAGGCCAGCCTCTATATAGGTTCAAAATGAAATAATAATAATAATAATAATATAATAATAATAATAATAAAACACATCAAAACAACTGCAGAATGGTTCGCCTTGTTTGACAAAGTATTAACCGACCCAGCTGCATCCTCCTCCTCGGGGTGTCCCGCCGGCCTCCCCAGCCATGTGGCTGCAGGGAAGGGCGGTGCGTGTAGCCTCGCTATCCACCCCATCTCTTTTTTTTCTTTTCTTTTCTTTTTGGCGTCAAAACCACGTCTGTGTAGGCTATAACGTCACAGTCTCCTTTTATTTTTCTCATAAATAGCCTATATCTTATATTTATGTTCGTTGTCCTTCGTTTAAAAACATAAATAACGTCCATGGATATTTTTTTCTCACTTTATCCTTGAATTATTTTTTTTCTTCACTTTGTAAGCGTTTAAGTTCAGTGTCTCTCAGCCGCAAGTTCCGTAGTGCGTCCAGGCCTCGCGTCCTTTAACGTCTCCCTGGGGGGGGTGTCACAGTCCCAGCGCGGCCGTGTGCTTTTTGGCCTTCAGTCTTAGATCGGCGATGCTGGAGTTTTTGCTGGTGTTCTTGGCGGCGGCGGCGGCGGCCACGACGGAAGCGGCGGAGGCTGACTCTGCCGCGAGCGTCGCCAGGGGGAGGCCGAACGGCGGCGCCGGGAACATCATGTAGGGCGCATGCGCCGCCAGGTGAGAGTGCAGGTGGTGCTGAGCGTGGGCCACGGCGCTGTCCAGCTGGAGCTGCGCCTGCACCTGAAAGGAGAAGGGCGGCACGTTGCAATGACTATCCTACAGGACGGGACGCACGGATGGGGGAGAGAAGGGGGAGAACATGCGTTAACTTTGCAGTGGGTTGTGTGAAGGGTCATTTCACTAGTGTGACTGAAGATGTAGTTCGATTACGCTACTCTTTTTTATATTATTGTATACCTACTTATTGTAACACCATGTGGTCGGTCGGATTTAAAAGTTCAAACGTCCTGCTTTAATTGCCGGAACAATATCGTTGTTCATGCCATTTAGCTCCTGGGGGGTTTTATTGGTTACTGCAACTATTGTGAGTCAAAGATCAAATTTGTGTTCTAATTTTTATTTTTTATGGATATCGACTAAATGAAATGTAATCTAAATCCAAACTTCTATGGCCTTTGGGAATCTTGGACTTTTCTTTACAGCTTGATAAACTCAACCAGTGGTGCTCAAACTAAAGACTAGACTTAACTAAAATGACAGGCGATATAAAGTATGAATATAATTTTACTGCTTTAGCCAGATTCTTACAACCATACTACAGGCGCACCATAATACAGGTGCTCAAAGAAGTAGCCTATATCAAAAACAGGTACATGTTATATCAGGGATTTCCCTTCATATGAGGCAAAACTCCTTTAAATCTAGGTCTTCCATAAAAAAGGAAAATGTTTTACCACCACTAAGACTTGGCCTGCTGGGCCTACTAATATGTTTGTGTGCTCTAGTAAAACAGACAAATAGATAGTTAAAAAACTAAAAATTAAAAAAGGAATTTTCCAATTAGGCTTTACAGACTCCTCTGTGTTGGCACAGTGTTTTTGTCAGTGTGGTAATAAGAGTTTAGTTACCCCCTACATTGGATCTGGAGTCTCTGCATAGCACTTGGGCAGAGCCTGTGCCAAGACAGCAGTCGGGGGATTGGTCTGGTTTTAAGACTAGACGCTTCAAAGTAACTTGCCTGTTGGAATGGCATCCGTAAAGCCCCCACGTTGACATATGGCGCTACACGACAAGCTTCAAACTGATTCGCTGCTCCAATCAGGACTCCTGCGAAAACACAGATGATAGCCTAATTGTGAGAAGAATATTCAGCGATACAAAGAGGACTGAATAACGAGCAGTAAACCTGATTGTCGGAGTAAACCGTAATAACGTCCAAGATAGACACTCACTAAA
>VUQK01001032.1:3838-16329 GCA_015106715.1 Bujurquina vittata | reverse complement strand
TTAAAAGTAAATAAGAAGAAAAAATATTTAGTTGGGAAATTAGTATATTACAGAAACCAAAATTGTGTGTGTGGGGGGGGGGTTGTTAATTCAATAAATCAAAAAATGTAATTGTTGTACAAAAAAAATTAATGCAGGTCAAGTGGGTTTATTTGTCATTTCAACAATATACACTGTATAAAGTGAGACGAAACAGCGTTTCAACATGGATCCAGTGGTGTTACATACGGTGTAAGTATATCTAAACACAATTTACATAGTGCAGCTTCTACTTAAGATAGACCTCAAGTCAAACAAGGGTGTCACACAACAGAAGAGAGGGCATAGCTACATTTGTAGCAGAGCACTGGTTACATGAGTTAACAAAATAAACTGTCAGTTAAATACACATTGAGGTGGAGAAGGATGCATGATTAGCAGCAAAAAGGAAAAGTGGAAAAGTGCAGGAGTGCATTTCAGTTCAGTGTGAGGTTTTGCTGTTCAGCAGTCTGGCTGCTTGGGGGAAGAAACTTTTACCAATCTGGAGACTGGAAACTTTCACCATTATAGCTCACTTGGTTGTGCAGCTAATCCAAATGCTGAAATGCTGCAGGAACCTGGGTTTGTTTTTGCCCCCAGACTCATTCCTGGGTGTTGTTCCCCACTGTTCTTTTCCTTCTATCCCATCTGTGCTCTACTGCCCTAAAAATTACCCCTAAAAAATAATTTGAATTAAAAATGAATGTAGTCCATTATTTTCCCCCTGGTGGCCTACTCCCCACCTGCAGTCAGGCCCACCACACAATTTGAGAAGGCAATATTTTCATAGTGTGTCACTTCTACTTTTGTAGTTAGTACTTCCTCAATCACCACACCGCAGAAGGTTTTCTTTCTTAAAATGATTTCACTGGCAAAGAAGTGTTTTTTAGGTTCTTCATGTAAGATTTTGCTTTCAAGTAACTAAGTCAAGAATGAGGATCCACTTGTCTTATTTGTTCATGCTGAATTGAATGCATGTGTAAATTTTACCTACTCCCACATCAGTAATCCTAAACATTACTTCCCTTTTGTCTGTCTCAGGAGAGTTATGTAACACACAGCGATAATCTGCGGCTGGTAGGAGAGATCATCAGCATCGTGGGAGCAGTTGTCATACTTTTGCTAGAGGTGTACATATAAATCATGCTTTATTCACACATATTTAACAGGAAATGTAATATTTAACAGAGCTGTACTGACACATCCTCATGTATACCCTGTACTCCAACAGATCCCCGATATACTGAGAGTTGGAGCAAAGCGCTACTTTGGCCAGACAGCACTGGGAGGCCCTTTCCACGTGATCCTGTCAGTAAGCAGACTTCTGAGCACCCAAGCAAAGCTTAATATTTGGAAACACTGTCTAACCTTGTCGCTGCTGTTGTTTTGACCAGTATCACCTATGCCTGCTTGGTGTTGCTGCTGTGCGCGTTCAGAGTCTGTGGGGTGTACAGGGAGGCCGAGGTGATGGCGGTGTGTTTGGTCCTCAGCTGGTGTAATGTCATGTTCTTCGCCCGTGGTTTTGAAATGCTTGGCCCTTTCGTCATCATGATACAGAAGGTAAGGGACAGCTCGGTGCGAATGCGTCGCTTCACAAGCTCATGACTAAAGGAGCTGGCTCCATTCACACACCTGTGCAAATATGTTTTCATTTGTTGTTTTGGTTTTTGAGGTTTTATGTTTTCAGACTGAGCTAACACATGTCTCATTTCCCCCTAGATTATATTTGGAGACCTGACAAAGTTTATGTGGCTGACTTTCATTGTGATCATGGCTTTTTCCACCTGTGAGTATATTCTTGGCAATGTGAATAAACACAAATCTTGTGCCATGAGAAAATCTTTAACTGAGACATTCCTGCTCTCTTCTTCCCAGCCCTGTGGATGGTGTATATGACACAGGAGGTAGATTCCCTTCCTTCATATCGCTCCTTCCCCGTCACCGTGTTTTCCCAATTAGAACTCAGTATGGGCTCCATCGATTTACCTGTTGACCAAACCATCTCTATATCTCCAATCGTCCACATGTTGCACTTCGCCTACACTGTTTTCTCTTGCACGCTTCTGCTAAATCTGCTCATCGCCATGATGAGTGACACACAATGGAGGGTGGCCCAGGAGAGAGATGAGCTCTGGAGGACTCAGGTAACACACATACACGGTTACCTCTTCAGCAAGCATTAAGCATTGCTGTGTCATGCTTACAGCTGTAATGATGTTATTCAGGTGGTGGCCACAACACTGATGCTGGAGAGGAGGCTCCCTCGCCGCCTCTGCCCTCGGCTTGGGGTCTGTGGGGTGGACTATGGCCTGAAGGAGTGCTGGTATCTGAGGTAAGATACAACTGTAGTACCATGAACAGACACAAAGGCCTGAAAGAAAAAATCCCCACAGAAACTTCCCAACTTAGCAGAAATATTGAAATGAGAGATTTTAGCTGAGCTGGGAACATAACTGCACTGCAGCCACAGTTTATCACAGTTTATGGATATTTAATTTCTTTCTTAGAGTTAATTACATTAATTTTACTTTTTTCTGTATAATTGAGATTATTGTGGAGAAATAAACAGCCTGGCTATATTTAAAGGCAACAAAATCTGACTTTCAGTACAAATAATTTCAGTTTCTCAAACGGCAAATATTGTTTTTTTATTTAATTTGATGTCAGCTGGTGGATGCTCACACGAAGAATGGTTTTAAATAATTAGATCAGTGTATATGAAAATAAGCCCTGTAAGCCAAAAGATTGGACTTCAAAGTGCTTTCTACTCAGGACATAATTATTTCTCTGGGCATGAGCACAGAAGCCCCACCCAATTGTGGAGGCCAGCCAATCAGAAGAAGGTTTGTATAAAGGGGGTCAGACACTTAAGGGCTGCCTGTTAAAAGACTAATAAGGATTGAACTGTGAGTCATGGAAAACTATTCTAGAAAAGTGAAAAAGATTGAGCTGGAAATGTGCATAATAGGTCCTCGTTAATGTAATAATATGTTATATATGTGTAGGTAGCGGGGACTGGTGGTAAGTAACTGAGAATGGTGCTTGTCACTGCAGCCAAGACCAGCACCACTTGTGGCTGCAGTGCATTTAAGTTGGGGTCAATGAGCAAAATTGTGCCTGCCTGTAAGTGAATAAGCACCTCCTTCAATGCTTAACTATTTAATGTGATGATAACAGTTGTAGGGGGTTTCCAAAACAATTGGAAACTGGAAACAACCGTGTAACAGAAGCTAATTATGAAACATGTGTGACTTCTTCTTTATTCATCCTCTTTTCAGGGTTGAAGACAGAAACGACCCCATGATGCAAAAGATGCGACGTTACATAAAGGTCTTCTCCAAAGAGGATGAGGGGGAAAAGGAGGGACTGGAGAATTTGGACACAGCAAAGGGGAGCTTGAGGATGAGAAATAAAAAAGCAGGGGAACTGTGGGAGGTGATTCGCAACAGCGCTTTAAGTTTGGAGATGGAGAAGGAGGAGCCAGAGGAGGACCAGAACATTAAATATGTTTAGAGAGACATGCTACCTACAGTAATCCTGAAGATCCTTCCTGTCATTAACTTTGAGCCCTATATGTTCTAAGCAGATGTGAAGCATTGATGACTTTCAGTGAACTTGGGGGAAAAAAGACCAAACTGTTGGTTTTTCTATATAGTCACTAGTGCAATTATTTCTACAGTGTTATGCCATAGAAAAGACTGTTATTTTATAGAAATATAAAAGAATATTTAACAGTAACATATGCTAAGAAAGCAGAACATAGACATTCAACTTATCATGTAGCTGCATGAATCCCATGGGAGAATAAAACTTTAATTTTACTGGCCTTTATTTGTAAAATAGTCAGACAGCAGAAAATAGTCATACAGTGCAAAAGAGCAAGATACTCTGATTCAAGCTTTAAGGCACCATTAAAAATATATATCAAATATTAGAACAGGAATTATTGCACACAACACTGCAAGTAAATATGACTTATGACAAGCTAGAGTAATTAATCAGCTCTTCAAGTCTTAAAACTATTAGCAACTGTTATCTAAGAGGCCTGTTTGTATTTCTTTGCTGGATAGTGGAACGAGACATGCTTTAACGTATTATTGAGGAATTTGAAGCTTGTTGACAGAACAGATTGTTCTTTTAGAAAGACGCTATCAGAACTCCAGCTGACAGATGAAGTAAGTGGCGGCATGGCAGGAAGCTCTGAACCAGTTTTTGTCTGCTGGGCCTGTGCTGTCGAGGAGCCCACAGTTCCCATTTTGTGGATTTTCTGCCCAGTAGCTGCAAACAAAAGAGAGAGTCAATTGATATTTTAATTATTCATTAATTTAGACAGTGTCCACTTTATTAGGTACAGTTCTTATCCTGTGTGACAGATGTACCATAATATTTTTTTGCAAGCTTCCTAACACATGTAAATGTACACATAATGTGTTACTGAGTTGGTGCTGACTGTACTACTTTTTGAAAAAAAAAAAAAGGACTGCTCTGCACAGTGCAACGGTAGCATAACCCACAATCCCCACCTAGTTATAAACCACAAATAACTGTCTAGACTAGTTTATTATTCAGTCATCTGTCTCAGGGTTTATCAAGGACAGTTTATAGAATAAGAACCTCGCTTGCAGCTCAGTGTTGTCAACCCAGGTCCATTCAGTGTCTTTTTGACTGGTGCCAATCCAGTATTGGAGATTCCCTTTCTTTGTCAGAAAATCCTAAAACAGAAAGCACCATTCACATGTAATTACTAGTAATTACTACCACTTCATAAACTGTAACTGAATGCATGGCAGAGTTAATAAATCAAGCAAGGAAGGAACAGAGTGGCATAAGCAGTATCATATCCACCTGAACTTCTTTGCTGGTAATAACAGCCAGAGATCCCCCTCTGGAGGTGCAGTTCTGCTGGCTCTCATCCCACTTCAGTCTAAAAGTCGACAGGAAAAAACATGATCGGCCAAAGGTCAGCCACCCGTCGGCACACTGCTTGCAGCCGATGTCTGGAAGCAGAGAGGAGTTAAAAAAAATATGAAAAATCTGTTAAAAAGTAGGAAGCTTTTTGGTCAGATGCAGACTTCAAACCTTAAGCTTTTCTTTTGTACAGCCAATGGATTTGTTTGTCAAACTTCCATCTTCATGCAGGTATTTTTCAAATTGCACAGAAATCTAAATGTTTTCCTGTTCTAATTTATTTATTTTTTTAAAAAAAGAACAGGAAGTAACTTTCTTTGAGACCTGATTAAAAAGCAATTTGAATCACTGTGAAAGCAGAACTATCACTAAAAACATGCTGATTGAGAAATAATCCCCACCACCACAACCACCTCTTTTTTTTTTAATTGCACACTCACGTTTAATGTGAATAGCTGGAAAGCGAGCCTGGCAGTGCTCGAAGGTGCATGCTGGAGCAAATGTACGACCTCCCCTGTCAGCTGGTATGGTTTCCTCCGTCACTGGGCAGGCTGTTTCTCCTGTTTGCACTAGAAATCAGAGCACAGTGGGAGGAGATCTGAGAGAAAGCATAGTGCCCTGAGGCTGCAGCAAAACAACATGTACCATGTTACTCTTGTGTTATCTATTGTTATGCAAAAAAGTAGAATAAAAGTAAAGCAATCCTGAATCAAACTGTATGCCTGTAGTCTTTTTGAGTCTGCTCTACAAGGATCTACAGGCTTCCATAATCTGCTTTGGTGTTGTAAGCATAATGGAGCCAGCGATCGTTTGTTATCATAGTGCTGGCATGAATTCAGATCCATGGCTGCGGATACTCACGTTTCCAGGCGAGGATAATGACAACCACCAGAAGGGCGATGCAGATTAAGGTGAGGAATAAACACGCCGCACGGTACAGACGTGCATTTCCTTCAGTCTGTTCTTTGCCTGAGGAGGAAAACATCAACAGATGTTAATGAGCACAACAAAGACCGCCATGAAGCCTGCAAAAGCTCCTTCCTCCTACCTTTCTTTTCCCCCAGCTCAACCGATAACTTAGATTGCAAGTTTTCAGCAGCCTCATCTTTCTTATCCTCAGCATAACTGCGGCAAAATTTAATGTACATGGAGAAAAATGTTCTGGTGTTTGGGAGAAAGCTTGTTTCCTCTGTCCTGCTTCGTCTTCCTCTCTGCTGACTCTAGACTGGCTGCAGCAGTGGAGTTTATAGGACGCCCCCTTTGTCTCATCACCATAGCAACATGACCTTCAGCGATTCCTTAACTATTCATGGAACACAGTGGCTGGTTTGTCCTTGAATGCCCCTAAATCTAATCTCTCTGTGTCTCTCTTTGAGAATGAGAAAAACACAGATGGACACAGACTTTCTCCTCCAAAACAGCAGATAAAGCTCTTTTTGAGGTCATTTCAGATCAGTATTTATGTCTAATGCTTTGCAGATGCAGAGCACATGCACGTCACTGATGCAGATTTAAAATATTAGTCTGTAAATATCAGATTATGGGACAGGATTATGTGTAGAAAGAGGGAAGTAGGTGACGACTTAATGAAGTTACTCTAGAGAGCAAGGCTGAACTGCATCAGTGCAATGGAAATATTTTCCATTCCTTTAGTTCAAAAAGCACACACACACGCACAACTTGCAAACAACACAACCATAATTAGAATTCAGTAAGTTACGAAAGAGTGCCGCAGTAGCTCTAATGTGTTTTGTTGACTTTTTTGTGGGTTAGTGATCATAAAAATTTACACACATTGTGGTGCCATTTCACCATACCATCTTATTTATTTATTAATGTTGTTCTAACAGCTAAATTGGCACACTGCACACAACACGCAATCGAGAAAAATGGGAGTTAGACATGAAAACCTGACTGCATTCACACACTGAATGATGTGGTTAGTGAGAAGTTGAGTTCAAATTGTGTTAGTTCTATCTAAAGCAACATGACAGACAGACATATGACTTCCTGTCAGACTCTCTTTACTTCAGGCTGATGGTGAATTTGCTGTCACACAAACTACATCTGGTGGAAATCGTGTTAACACTTCTGCTGCATGGTGTAATGCATGAAGACAAACTGCTGAACTAAGCATAACTGAGAAATGTCTTCACGCTCATGCTCGCGTTAATGAGCGATTCAAACGAAAGAATCAGCATAAATTGTAGCTGTAGTGATTCATAATACATCCCAGAATTTACCGAGAAATTTAAAAATATCACCATGGAATTCTTCAAGAATTAGAGTGTAACTTTCAGTACCTAAAAATACTTGAAACAGTGGAAGGGAGTGGCATTTGTCAGATTTAAAGAAAAGGATCAACTGATTATAGTCAATTTTTTTAAATTAATGAGTAACTTTTGGGTATTTTAATAAACATAACAAACCATGTTTCCTTTTATTATTATTTTTGTTGTCTTTTCTTTACAAGTTTTAACACATATTGTTTCTTGATCATGTTGTTTCCTTTGGTTTTACCATTAGTTATTCAGGACATTTTGTTCATTGTTTTTAGCTTTACAACTACACAGAGTAAAGTGAAACAATTATGCTATTAAGGGTATATTTTGTATTTTAATCTTCTTTGTGTTTCTTTAAAAGGTGATGTTGCATGATGCTTTTAAAGTAAACAGTCATTCGGTGTTGTAAGATCACACAGGCCGATGGCAGAACAGCACTTAGGTCATTTTTACCATGTAATGGAAGAGTACAACTGAACGGTGGTTGCATCAAAAAATTAATATATGATTATAATTTACTAAGGGAGGTTCCGACACACTTTAAAACAGCCCACACATTTTATTCAGACATGAATAAACCGAATGCTAAGCAGATACTTAATGAGGATGTTTTTCTTTTGTAAATATGTATGATTACTTGATTATAAACTAGTACTACCAATATATTTAGTTCAGTTTGTCCATATATTAATCTTTTATGCTGGGATTATAGATTCTGTTTTTAATAGCAGTGGTAGCAGTATTAGTAGTACTTCTAATTATGAGAGCGCAATATCACTGTAACTGATATTTCAGGTAAACTGACATTATTTAACTTCTGTAATTTCCCTTCTTCTACTTTTTAACAAATTTTTTTTTAAAATATTTCAATATAATGCATAAATATTGGTATAAACACATTTCTTTGAAGCATTATAATAAGCATTATAAACATATGTAAACATTTGGAGTAAGATATTATGCTCATACCCTGTTCACAATGAAATAATTGGCCTCATAATTAATTATAGTGTGGATACAATTCTGATCAGGGTGAACACAAAGAATGATTTTTATGCAGAAATGTTATGTAAAATTATAATTACTTTATTTGAGATGAGGTGGTCAGTCAGTTATTTTGCTGCAAACTCAATTAATTAATTAGTCACATCTGAAGCTAAATGTTTTCAGCCCTACAACATGAATACTTGAAAGGTTTAGTGTAAGACATGAAAACAACAAGAAGCCACTAAAGTCGCAGTATTATTTACATTTGATAAAACTGCAAAAACATAGAAATCAGGAAGGAATATTTAACAAACAGACTCTATGGGAAGTGCCTCAAAGATTCAAACATATGCAACATCACTGCAAGTGTCACTAACAAACACATTTACAGTAATCTAGTGCAATTTGAAGATCACAAAAAAAACACTTCTGCTTTTTTTCTTTCCTCTGGATGAATCACTTTTTGTGAGAAACCAACATATTTCTTGTAAATTGCTGTTATTTCTTGTAAACTGCAGGACAGTAGAAATGATAGATGAAAACTACATCCTGTGGTTATTCTGTACAATAATCTAGTTTTTACTTCAACATATATTGAAAAACTGGCTAGTAGTGGTTGCCAAGCTGCCCAAGTTTTTCACACACATGTTAAGGAGACGCACATTTTATGTAAAACTGTACCTGGTGTTGTTTTTGCTGGAGCACCACTAGGTAAAGCTTCTGAATAGATATCATCATATGGAGCTTGCAGTTTAGAGTAGTGGTCTGGATCTGCTTCCTCTAAAGATAAAAATACAGACGGACACATTTTAGCAACAGAAATCAACCATCTGTGGTTTGCTTTCAAACAATCAACATTTTCTAAACTTAAAATCTAGCTTTTCAGAACTTTTGCTTTTATTATATTCTGCAGGGTGCACACTTTATGTAACATTCCCATGAGTTGCATATAAAGTTTTCAGTAAAAGTGTGGTATAATCTAAACATCTATTTTTTTTTACCTTCGATTTTGACTTCCAGTATCGGTTCACCTGCTCCTTCATCTTCTTCTTTGCTTTTTTCCTTCTCTTTGGGAATCTCTTGCATCTCCATTGCACCTCTCTTGTTCTGTTTTCTCAAAGTTTCGATTTTGCAGGCGAGTCCTTCGGACCTCCCTGGTCAACTGACAATGGGGTTATGTAACTAATCATGCAGTTGCATATCTCAGTAGGAATTAAGCTCATGGTCCCTGATTTAAATGAACACAAAAAATTACTCATCCTAACAGTAAAGACTAACCACTCCCCATACAGATTCCTCTTGCTTAAATGCTTCTATTTTACAGGTGTGCCCACAGATAATTAACCTAGCTGTGGGTGTGCCTTTCAGTTATTGTGTAAGCTTTACGGTTTTGACTTAAAGGAGCAACATGAAATTAAAATGAACCAAATACATTTTTATAAAAATATATACGAAAAAGTTTGAACACCCCCCAACCCCCATTTGCATCTGATAATGTTGGCAAACGGAGACGCACAAACAAGAAAAGAACCACACAACTGTTGGCATTTTCTTTATTTTCCACAAAAGTTCACGATAATTTACAAAAACAAAAATACTATTTGCATTAAATACAGGTAAGCGAGAAAGAGCGAGCTCTCTCAATGCAACTGCAGTAACTTCCTCTTTTTACAAAACATTCCTTCTTTTAAGCCTTTCTCTGTCTTTGTTTACCAAGTAAGGAAATCAACGTGACTTTAAGTGTAGTAAACCCACCATCAACTTAAAATACTGTTCAAAGTTAAAACCACCACATTCTGCTTTGTATAAGTTTTTATCTTCCACAATGCAGGTAGTCACTTATCAAAACTACTATTATAGAAAATAAAAGTGGATGTGAAGCATTTTAAAACAGCTCTTTCTTCTCCTCTCATTCGCTCTCCAGTCTTTTGCTCTCCCTCATGCGCCATACACGCTCTCATTACTGTAGGTCATGTAGAGAAACAGGTCCTCTTCGTGGTGCTCCTGAAACACAACAAAGCAAGGAATAATCCATAAATGAGCATGAAAAGCAGCCTCAGTTGCACATATGGAGACGCACACCCACACTAAATAAGAAAAACAGAACTTTGATATGCACATGAGATAAAAGAAGTCAGTGATTTTCCCATATGATACCTTTGTATTTAATCAAACCCCCCAACTGTCTCAAGATGTTTCACTGCTTATTTCTAAGCATACTGGTTTTAGCATCACTTTTAGAATGACACTTCCGTTTCTTCTATTTACTTTCTGTTATGCTCTTAGCAAGATTACAAAAAGTGAACTAACACTGCTGAATACGCAGATCTGTCTACGCACTTTCAAGCTGTGAACACATATTTAGTGTGTCGTCCCCGGGTCAGTGTGGAATGATTGTGTGCACGCGGAAACTTTGCATTTATGTAGCGTGAGGCAGACATACAGTACTGTGCAATGATGCCTCATTTCTTAATGTTTTAACTTCGAGGTCACAGACTGTCATGTTGAATAACAGTTCTCCAGGCTTTCTGGAGGTCTTTTAAACTTTTTCCTTGGGCACTGGCTGCTTTTTCATTCATTTTTTAGTCCAGTCCCATTATCTGATCATTTTCAGACATTTTACACTGACCATTGAATTAATCAAACAAAATAAGAAAAAGGTACCTGACTCATGGGACAAACTAATGTTGTGTCTACATATAACAGACAACTTGGCAAAGGTACAATTTTAAATTGTACCTTTGGGCACTTTGTTACTGGCACCCTGCTGCATAAACATCACTTTGTTCCCATCTCTCAAGCTGACTGTACAAAAAAAACGACAATGGTAACACAGTTTGACAGGCATAAAAATAAAATTTTTGCGTCGACAAGGTGATTGCCAAAGGGTTATTAGCTGAACACTTAGCATCTCTCAGCATGCTGTGCAGTGTGTCCTGAAAACATTTGAGGAAACTGGACAAATTGAGGGCAAAAGAGTGCTGTAGCTTTAGAAAAGTTGTTTTTGTCCTCATGTGATTGTGTGTGTGCAGACAGACTTGCCTCATATACTGCAGAAAGAGGGGAGCTGGATGGGGGAAGAGAGTTGTTGACAAAGAAGAAGAGTGCCTCCTCTGGTCTCAAAGACACACGCTGACGGATTAGGAAGCACAACTGGCCGACTGAAAAAGAGGAAGGAGATACACAGAGCCGGATTGGTCCATGAGTGTCAGCACAATCGTTTCGTTTAAGGGGGGAAAGGAAAAAAAAGAACTGATGGAGACAAGTCATAGTTCCGACTCAAGACTCAATCAGTTACTGTAAAAGAAAACTTATGTACAGCTAAGAGAACTACAATTAGCTGTAAAACCAGTCAGTTTTAGCCAGCTATTATCCAATAGACCTTTTTGTTTAAAGTGTCACCGACACTTCAAAATGTCCATACACATTTAAAAATCGGCCCATCCCAACTTATTAGTGGCACCCTGATTGATCCAAACACTTTAGAAAGTGCATTGTTAAGAGTTACAGGTGGCTTGTGGGATAGTGCAGATATTTGCTGTATAAGCCTGTGTTAGCTGATCACCAAAAACTGCAGCAGGGTAAAGCTGAAAGTGGCTTCAATTTGTTTAAAGACAGCTCTGACATTGCTTAGTTTGTCAATCCCCGTTACAATGCAACATGCCCTGCTTAGTATATATACAAATACTAAATGATGGTACAACTTAAAATTTTCTATATCAAAAATAAATATCTGTATCAGTAATATTATTTCACCTGTTAAATCAGAGGGTACAAGGTATTTCTTCTTGTCCAGTTCAGGAGCTCGTGACCTCGAGGCCCTCTCCACAATGATCTTGGGGGGGGGGAAAAGAAAAAAGTAGTTATTCACAAAGACAGACACATAGTACAACTACCTAAATATAAACAAGAACAAATAAATTTACAGTACTTAATAAAATATATGAAATAAGTTTAAATCATGAATTGATTTTTTTTTATTTTCACAAAACTAACTTTCAGGTAAACCTATTATGTCTTTGCGTACTTTGTCACATATATACTGTTACAATGGTGGATGCACACATTAAACATGGCCACAGTGTCAAATACTGAGGTTAGCAGAAGGCCAAGTAAGCCCTGAGAGGAAAAACCTGCTTTAAGGCAGCAGCCAATCAGAAGAAAGTTGGCTCAAAAAAAGGGTAGCTACAGCAGCTGCTTTAGAAAAGTGATTTTATATTTATATAGAATTTATTTTTTTTTACCCCCCCCCCGCCCCCTCCCTCTTTCCTCCCCCTCTTATTTTCTTCCTCTTCC